>JAUTWN010000023.1:2500-18586 GCA_033043275.1 Ruscus hypophyllum | reverse complement strand
GAGACTTATAAAGCGTATCATTACGTTATTAGCTTAACACATGGCATTAAAAGTCTTTAATAAGGCGATTGTCAAAACTAAAGCGCCTATCGGTCGTAAACAACTGACCTCTCCTTGACTTACTTTACCTAGGCGTGCGTACTTGATTAAGCGCATTATCTTATTAAATTATTAGCCTTGGAATCAGTTTGACGGCTTTCCTCTCCTTGACGTCGAGCCTCTCCCGGCACGGTCGAGCCTCAACTGGTTACTAGTTTGACTAGCTCTCGTCCTGTATGCTTATCGACCTTTCTTCCCGAAAAACCACATCAACTTCTTCGCTTTACCTATCGACAATAACAACTGACCTCTCTATATCTCCTTCTTTCGCAGACGCCTACCCTGGAAGGAGTTCAAACCTGGACTTGGAAGCGGCACCGGCAGTTTCACAACCTTCTTCGCCGCCAACCCCGTACCGCATGGCGCCTATCCCTAGAGGCTTACCTCTTGGCTACGGCCGCTTACGCGCCTCTCCCTTCTAAAGAGCCAATGAACTAAAGCGCCTTGCCTATTACCGTCAACCCCGCAAGCGCCTTTAGGAAACGGATTCGCCCCCCCGTAAACCTCTCTTGTTTCACCAATACTGTACTCGACCGGCGAACTGTCCGACTAAAGCGCCTCTGCTTATTGGGCTTAATTACTGCTTGCCGTTGCTTACCGTCAATCCTATCTACAATTCCTAACCGGCTTTCCAAGCGCGTACTCTTGACATTCTGCTTTTACAGCTGCTTACCGACTAAAGCGCCTCTACAAAGAAAGAGATTAGAGAAAGAGAATCATTTCACCGATAGCAATGAGAGTCACTAAAGCGCCTGGACTTCCCAATCAAACACGGACAACGGCTACCAATATGACAGTGCAAGAGTTGAACTCGTATACTCCACTTCTTGTTAGTTAAGTAGAGAAGGCTACCGGCCCCGCTATCTTGCTTTACAGACCGACCGCTGGAACTGATCTTTCTTATGTCATATTGCCGGGTCGGCTACCTCATCTCTCTTATCGCGGAATCTTCTTATACGAAGATACACGAGTTGGACAAAGAGAGGCAGGCAGGAACGAGACCTTGTGGGATGAATCCTTCTTCCTATTGCTATTGCTTTGGTCCGGAGATGGCTTGTGACTCGGGTACGCTGCTACGATGTGGCAAGATGAAACTGACCATGCTCAACTGTCGATCGACGTGACAATCATGCCTGCTTGACAAAGCCTTTTTCAGTCTCCCCGAAGAAAAAGGTGACACGAAAGCTGTGCTCGACGCTCTCTTTCCTATTCCACTGCGCTAAGTTGTCTTTCCGGCTGGATGACTACTATGGACAAAGATGACGACGACTCCCAGTCTCTGGTCAATCTCATCCCGCACAAGAAGGCGCTTGCGTTGATCTAAGATAGTAACACGAGCTCGACTTTGGAATCGGCTTTTCTATGCTTGCTAATTCTTGGCCTAGGTACACTTTGAATATGGTCCTTGTATAGGTGTTATGGTGGATTCTCTGGTTGTCGCATGAAGGTACAAAGCATTGCGAAGGTCCCGGATCTTTCTGTATGTAAGTGCTTGTCTTGAGGCGCTTGCGTTGAGTGATTGGCTTTCCGAATCATCTCAAAAAGGCGCTTGCGTCGCTGTCGAATCGTATTTGATAGATTGAGAAATATCCAAACCCTTATGAAAGGATCTCGTTCAGGACTTTATCGCTTGCCCTGTCGATTGCTTTTTTGACGTCTTTATACGCTGTTTAAAAGTCAAGGAGATCTTTAGAGCTCCGAGCTTAATAGGGACCTCTTTTCCTAGGAGATAGTAACTAAATAGCCTCTTTGATGCTTAAGAGGGACCGCTTAATAGGAGAGCGGGGAGCGTCAAGGTACCTATTTTCCTAGGAGTGAGTAATAGGGCCTCCTATTTAACGCGACATAGGGACCGCGTCACCGGAACCTATTTTCCGCTTAATAGGTCCCTATATTCCTAGGAGCGGAAAGCAGGACCACTTAAGAGGTCCCTAATTTCCTAGGAGATCTTTAGAGCGGAGAGCGGGACCACTTAAGAGGTCCCTAATTTCCTAGGAGTGAGTAAGATGCACCTATGATACTATTAAGAGGGACCGCGTCATGGGGACCTAATTGCCTATTAAGAGGTCCCTCTCTTCCTAGGAGTGAGTAATAAGGACCTCTTTGATGCTTAAGAGGGACCGCGTCACCGGGACCTAATTCCCGCTCTGCTCGACCTCAAGGGAGAGGAGTGAGTAAAAAAGAGCCTCTTATACACCGCATAGGGACCGCTTAATAGGGACCTAATTACCGCTTAAGAGGTCCCTCTTTTCCTAGGAGTGAGTAAAAAATAGCGCGAGTAAGCGAGAGCTCCGAGCGGGACCTATTAATAGGGACCTCATTTCCGCGTCTTTCATTCCCTCTCTCGAATCTATGCCCTCTTTTCCTAGGAGATAGTAACAGGACCTCTTTGATTAGACATAGGGACCTAGTCACCTTGAGCTTTTCCGCTCGGCTCGACCGGAGGGAGAGGGAAGCGGGCCGTGCCTGGTCAGCCGTTCGTCATAGAACTTGTGCCTCGTCGCGGCTAAAGCATGGGCAGGAGGAGTAAAGGCGGGGGATAAGTCCCTAACGCCAAAAACAGTTAGTTGCTTAGGGGGTGTGTGAGTAGAACGGTAGTCGAAAGACCAACTGCTCCTACGACTGAAAGACATACATACTATTGGAAGACGGCCCCGGAAGGATCACTCTATCGCCGGCTGCCAATAGTCCAGCTCGTGGACCAAGGAGAAAACGAAATCTCAGTTCGACCGTCGGGAGGGATTGCGAACAGGATTCCCTGGTGAGACGATACCCCCCGTCCGCTCCAGTCTCATCACAATATCGCCTTCGCGGCTTGCGCAAGCGCCTTTCCTTTCCCCAAGTGACTTAGTGAGTGCTTTCTTTCTGTCTTAGGTCTTATCTTCTTTTTGCTTGGTTAGGTTCAATGATGCCAGTTGTCGCGTGCTTCGATGGGGTGCCCGCCTCTCTCTATCGCGTGGTCCGGGGTGGTTCTTCTTTAGCTTTCATTTTTGTATTTCTTTTTTGATGCTGCGCCCTTACTTCTCTTTGTTCTGTTCAGTGGTAGTTGTTGTTGTTGATGGTGATGTTTATGTTGTAGTCGCTTCAGTTGCAGCAACTTACGCGTGCTACGGTTTACGCTCTTGCGCAAGCGCCTTCGCTGATTAGCTTCCGTTTACGCTTCGCTAGAACTGCTGCTTAGGTGCTACAGCTTCTCAGCTTTCGCACTGTTCGGGATGGGGCTACTGTTTTAGGTAAGCGACGAGCGGAGGGCGCAGCAGGAGGAAGGAAGGTTTCATCTATGAGCCACTTGCACTGCCTTACGAATTTTGGGCTTACGAACTTTGGGCTTACCAACTTGACTTGCCTACCGACCGAGACAGGACTAAAGCTAGACGTAGGCCCTAAAGCACTCTCTCTCCCCAACCCTATCTCAAAAACTTTCAAAGGTCCGAAGGACTAAATACGCAAGGACGGTTCCGAAGGACTAAATACGCAAGCGGTAGTTCGGTATCAGCTGTCTCATCTGGTCAATCTCATCCCGCACAAGAAGGCGCTTGCGTTGATCTAAGATAGTAATATAGCTCCCGGAAGAGAAAGCGAAAGGGAATGTCGAACTAAAAAGCGGAGTGAAAGCACCTACCTTATGTTTAGGCGTGTTAGTTTCAGTGAAAAGCCAAAAAGAGAGTTTTGCGTGTGCGTAAGGAAAAAGCTTGAAAAGCGTACTTGCGGAAAGAGGTTCCTTCCGCGGTTCAGCTTTAGGTCTCGGTTCAGCTACTCTTCTTTCTATGATGCTGTTACTCCGATCTCGTAAATCATCAAGAAGGTAAGGGCGTAGCATCAAGATCGAAAGAAAGCCCCTTGATCGGCCTCTCAACCGGAACTCCAAGCAGACCCCGACTAAGCTGTACCGCATGTGGCAATCCAATCTTTTGATAACGGCTACCGAACATATTAAGAAAAGGAGATTTGAACTCCTATAGTTGCTTGTGAGCTAGACTTACCCGTCTTTGATCGGCCTGCTGCGATCCTTGACAAAAGATCTCCCTTTGTTGCACCAGGAATCCTCGGCTCTTAACGAATAATGATGATAGGCAGGAGCAAGGTAATGCTCCAAGCTACGAGCTTAAGCAAGAGCTTTTCCGCTTGGCTCGACTTACAGGAGAGGGAAGCTTTAGCTTCTTCTTCGCTCGATTATATACGAGGCTCTTAGTCAAGGAGAGGCTCGACCTAAAGGGAGAGGTTTTGCGTAATTGGCTCTTTAGAAGGGAGAGGCGCTTGCGCTTAATTTATTAATATTCATTCCATCAGTTATCTTTAAGTTTGACGAAGGGCGTAGCATTCTTCATTTTCATAGGAAGGGACAGGGTTAGTTTCGTCTGATCCATCCCGAAGCATCTCAAGCTACTTCTATCCACCGCACCTCCACCACCTTCATTTACAGACACTTCCAGAACCGATGTCGACCGGGACAAAATCCACCCCTTGGCATTATTCCTAGATCAACAACAATCCATTTATTTTCAGTGTGCAAAAAAGATTTGAATATGAAGGACTTCCTTCCTTCGGGCTTGAGACGTCGCGGGAGTGACAGTAGTCTCAGTCGCTGAGAATTCTTCGTATTTGCAGCTGACTGGTATAATCTCGAAACAGCAGATAAGCCAGTCTTCATGGGCGAATTTCTGGTGACTGCTAGGCGAAACGGCGGCTGGAGAGACTATCTGTAACCCGGTACTGAGAAGTTGGGCATCTTCCCAAAGCAAGTTCAGGTAGCAGACGATCGAGTTTACAACCTCTGATGCCTCAGTAAGAGATCCCACCTTTGAAGTATTATACGCTCGTACCGATTCATAGAGTTAGGGGACCTTTCAACCATCCATTTAGATTGGCCTTACCCGCTATTAGATCTCCCCTTGCTCTAGAGGCGAGCGAAGTGAGGGCTTACGCTTACACAGCTACAGGGATTTCCATCGCCTCTCCCTTGAGGTCGAGCCTCTCCCGTTGGTCGAGCCTTTTGGAACCCATCATTGACGTTTTGTTAGTCGAGTCAACCTTGATTCGGCGCTTGAAATGGCAACTTCCTTTTCTCAGTCGGGGAACTCTTTCCGCTTGGTTGGATGCAATCTGGAACCTATAGGTAATCAGACTCTGTCTGTTCCAAGAGCACACTTTCATTCACTTGCCAGTTGCGGTCTCGAAAGTCAAGAGTCGGTGAATCAATGTGAGAGAAAGGTGGACCTTTGAGCAGGAAGGGTGAGCTGGTCTCGCCCGGAGAAAGAAAGAGCAGATTGTTGGAGGTAGAATGAAGCGGGTAGGGCAGCCCAACAGAGTACATGGCATTGAACTCATCCGTGGTCTTCTTTGAGTGATTCTACCCAATTGACCTGGAGCGGAGCGTAGGTAAACTTCCCCCTTGTTATTTCTTGATTCGGGCCTGGGACTTCAAAAGATCACAGACTATAGGGATTGTATCCATAAGAGTGAACGATCATTATCTACGTAATTTTACAGATAAGGCAAGCACTGTGACTACCGAACTCTCATTCGTTCATAGCTATATAGACCACACAACAAGTAGGATTTGAACCTACGCCTACCGAAAGACCAGTCGAAATGCCTTTTTTGATTCTATTGTTGGTATCGAAGGATTCTTAGTCACCTACGGCCGTTATTCCCGGCTCTGTGTTGAAAAAAAGCGGCAGCTCTCACTTGGTGGGTGAATCAAGCAAGGCAATTAGTAATTGGCTCGACTTACAGGAGAGGCTAGAAGCGTCCACTTTAGGGCTACCCAGTGATACGAAAAGAGTGCTCTCACTGAGACTTCAAATAAAAAAGAAAAAGAAGCCTATAAAACCGGAGGCACTGACTTTAAGGAAAGATATACCTTCTCATATATCAGCCTACCGCCTGCTAAGCAAGTGTCCGCATCGACAAGTGCCCTCAATAGCCTAGCCTACTCAACTGAGTGGGATCAGTTGGTCTTTCTCATCAACCCGATCGACCGCTCTCGCTCGGTCCTCTAACATTGGTACCAGTTCGACTAAAAGCTCTAACCTCTAAAACCGGAAGAAGAGTCCGAATAAAGAGTCCAACTGCCTGCTTGAACTGCTGTACAGAAGGAGCTATGAATATAAGCCCCTAATTTTCAAAACTAAAGCTACTTGAAAGTGGAAGTTGTTTTGCTAACTGCCTACTCGCCTGCTTGGAAAGAAGGCGCGTAGCGTTGATTTGTCTAATGCTTGTTCAGACCTAAAAAGAAAGAATCATGGGAATATCTACTATGTGCAGGGAAGCGCATCGCATCGGTTGGTCTCTCTCATGAAACCTAAAGCGCCTCGACTTAGTTAACGCGAGCCACTTACTAATTACCTCGACGATCCCCTCAAGCCCACGAAACCCCATGTCTTTGTCTTACCTATGAGTCTTCTTCATGAGGGATTGATCAGACAAAGATGCATTCTGTAAACACCCCAAAGTGGAATATACACGCTTCTAGCCTCTCCTTAACTAAGAGCCAATTACGCAAGCACCTTTTAGTCAGAGGTCAAAAAAACTTGAATTCGACATCAAAACAAGACTTGTTCGCTCACTCTTATTGCCAAAGTTGTTGATCAACCACTTGTTGATCCGTCTTCCTTTTCGGACTGGTATTCCCGCCGAGGAGACCCGCCCCGACCTTTACTAGCTCACTCTTTTCGTCAGCTGGTGTTTGCTTGCTATCTGGTCCAGTGAACAGTCTCTTTCTAGAGACAACTGGTGTGCATCCAACCAGAGCTGGAGCAATTCATGGAAAGCGTCCTTATCTGATTCGACGAACTGAGAGTCTCATCTTCTGGGGCCCCTGATCCTGTGATGTAGAATACTTTTGGTTATAGAAAAAAAAAGATGAAAATCCAATGATGGGATTTCTGATCCAAAATTCTTTATTCGATTTTTTATTGGATAAAAAGATCTTCATATAGCTGCTATGCCAAAACAGGGTGCAACGAATCACTAAGAAAAAAGGAAGCCCTTCTCCAATTAAATGAAAAGTTCCTCCCAGATACATGGCTTAACTTACATACCCGGGCCCGGCTCAACATTCTTGGAAAACAATCGAATCTAGGCTTTTCAATGACTTGGCCATTCAATCTTGTGAACTAATCGAGACCGAAATTGGATAAGGAGATACGAACGGAGAGGAATAACCAATCGATGAAAGAACATGAAACCATTCTGTTTCAATAGAGGTACGGGAAACGGTTGGGGGCAATGAAGTAGGTGAAGTGGTTGGATTTTGCGAGCTGTTCCAACCACTGCTGGATGTGATTCCAAGAGCCGAACGAGAATGAATACCACACAGAAGAGTCAAGATCAGGCTCCCTAATGGAATGTTTAACCGATCCATTCCGGATCGACCGAATTGGTACGGAAGTTGTAACATGGGAAAACCACGGAAAACACGACTTATTTGAATAACCCAGTGACCTACCAATTGTAGAAGTAGTATTTTTGGCAAGCAATAAGCACTTAAATAATACAATTCAAGTGTACCATCTTCTTTCTCATTTCGAGGAAAAGGTGCGGAAGGAAAAGGAAACAACGGAGGGATCCGAATCGGACCTAAATGGGAATGACATGAAAAGTCTTTTTCAAAACCTAGCATTAAGGGTGTTACGACGATATACGAGAGGAATAGAGAAAAACTCGTGATTGGTGTGGAGGGGAAGATCTGTTTATGATATAGTTCAAGAAAGAGTCGTCTCATTTCCTTACTTCTTCGTTCTTTCTAATTCATTCACTTCAAGACTGGTTCTGAACGCCGCATAACATCATCTTCAACGAACCTCCACCGTACGTACCTTTCGGTGCGACCACTAAAGAATTGCTTATACACTAAACAGCTGCTTATATACGCTTACTAAAAGACTGACTTTCATTCATTCATTAGGCCAGCGTGAAACTAAGAAAGAGAGATGTGCCTAAGGCGGCATGTACGCAAACTGTACACGCTAAGAGAAGAGGAGAGATGTTCGCAATTACTACCACAAGAAAGCCGCCCCCTAAAAAGAAGAAAATTGTCCAGTCCTGGCGAGGGATAGGCCTCTATCCAGATGAGAGATTTAAGAAGAAAGCGATGTGTGCCCCGCCTTTCCTCGAAAGGTGGTCGCAACGGGCTTTCATGAATCTCATTTGCGGAAGTAGAGCCCATTAAAGTTAAAGTAAAGGTGCGGAGCCTAAATAAGTGGGTAGGGGTCAAATTTCCTCTAAACGAGAGTCAGCCGAAGATGAGAGCATTCGTTCATCCTTCAGTTCAAAGCGCCAACAGGATTGGCTACGACAAACGTAAACCATTTCTGACTTCCAAACAAAGTTTGAACGTTCTCTAATCAAACATTAACAAGTCTACCCGAAGACTTTTTGGTGGAGTTTTTAATTGTCGGCCTGAAGGACGAGAGTTGGGGAGGAGTACTGCTGCTTAGGCCCACCACCTTCATGCGCAAGCATTTGAGCTTGCGCAATTAAAGGAGGAGAACAGCCAATGACCGAGCTTGAGATGGAAATAAAGAGAATATTTGAAAGAAATAGATTCTTCCTTTTATCTCCGCAGAAGGCCGGATTGATGCAACTTATCAATCCTTGTGGGAGCAACTACGGGAGCCCCTATGCGATGGCTTTAATACGCCCTCCCTATTCTAAGGAGAAATGCCAATACTATTGAACTATAGCCCCCTTTACGAGATGAACTCAACAGAGAAGAGGGGAGGAAACTAAATAAATAGCGTAGATAAGGAAGTGGCTATTCTTTTTCATGACTCCGCTGCGCTCGAATAAGCTCTTTTTGCGCAAGAAAGGGATATGAGATAGATACCATCAATCGGTAAAAAAATAGAGTCACTTACTGGTACCCCTGTCACTCTTGTGAAGATGCTTAAATCAAGGCCTTTCTAAAAAAGAAAGAGGTCTGATGTGTCACTAGCCGAGTTAGAGGGCTAACCTTCAATAGACTCTTTCTGCAAGGAAATTACATAATTTCTTTCTAATTATAATAAGGAAAATGCATCGAATGCTCTTGTTACAGAATAGGCAGCTGTGAGGGGAGGTTAGGATTGGACAAGAAGGGCTTTGCGCCTTAGACGGTCTTGTCTTTATCTTTGTGCGAATCCAGTGCGGGTGTCGAAGGTTTAGCCCAGCCCAGTGAATCAAGCAATTGAATCAGGAAGCGCTGCTAGAAGAGAATACTACATTGCCGCTGCAAGTGCTTGAGAATGAGTTCACGCTCTTCTTGTTACAGTAAGTGCTGCAATTGAATCAGCTCTTGGTGCAATAGGAGTTCTTGGTGTAACCGCAGTTGAGTAAATATCAGCCGTGGTTGAATCACTAAGCTGTGGTAGTGCTGGAGTACTCCTATCCCCTGCTGGTGGTAAAAGAAAGAAAGAAAGAAGACAGAACAGCTATTTCATCAGCTCTGGAACTTTCAGCGAGAAGATATCTGGTTGATAAGACAAGACAGACTGCCGGGCCTCCTTCTGGGGCCCCATTTTACCATAATAATCTTCTTCTTTTTGTGAAGAATATTCCAACAAACCAAAGAAAACGACCTTCTAATTTAATGTGTTAAGCCATCCATATTGTACTTTACTGTTTGTCAGGCTAACGCTTACCTTTATTATAAAACAAGAATGGAAGTCACAATGGGAAGGGGGAAAGCTCAACCGCGTGGCACAAAACAGTGGGTTTGGGTTCCTGGTCTTGTCTTCCTTCCGGCTAAAGCTTCAAGTCTCAATCCGAAGTCAAAGATAAAATAATAGAGAAATAGATGCCCACTCTTCTCCCGGTGTAGCTGCAAATCACCTATTGAGTTACGAGAGGGAATCCACCCTTTCTTTTCACACGCACGAGTTTCGTCTTCCCCCCTGATCTAGTTGACTCACCTTACGTTTCGATCACATAGGAGACATCGCGTCAAGAGCGCATGGAAAGACTAATCTATCTAATAAAGGCTTTTCGCTTCCGAGGAAGGGGATTTACCAATGGGACAATGGGAGAAGGTCTCTGGTTCAGTGCCACATTAAAGGAAGGCTCAAAAGCAAAGTCGGTTTGAAGTCGGACATTGATTGACGTTCGTTCAAAGCAATCAGTTGGGGAAGCTACAGCGTAACAGCCTGGAAAACAAATCCCAGAAAAGGCTTCAATATTCAAAGATCAATGAAGACAAGCATTCTCGAATTTCCCTTCACTCTGATTTACGCTACCCGGTCCACTCAAAGCTTGAAGGATGAAGAGGCTCGGGAAAGTCGAAGAGATAGATCGGTCGAGGCTTACCTCTGTTTTTGAACAAGAAGGAGATTGGTCAAGGTTCGTTATCTTAAGCATTCCTGTTGGAACGACTGGCTGGAAAGGCGCTATAGCTTTGCCCTTCGGGAACATCCGGACATTGATTCTGATTCTGATGGTAATACATACTTGTTTAGCAGACCTTCTGCCGAAAGCCTTCAAAAGACTCTTCCAGTCGCTTACCTACCTCGAGGACTTACTCTTTCTGGTGTGCCAGTATCAACATGGTTTTCCCAGCTTAGCAAAAGGGTGCTCCTAAGTCAAAAGAAGAAAGAGCTTCTCTTGAGGCGTTAGAGTTTTCCAAGTACTGGTTATGAGTTTCCCACCTGGACCCGGACTGTGACTTCTTGACTTCATTGATTTACGCAATCCCTGCTCGGAACTCTAAAAGTGGATGTCAAAAAGTGTCCTTTTCCGAACCTTAGAATCAGTCGATAGGGGGAACAAGGATCTATGTCTCCAAACTAAAATGAATGGGTACGGACCTTCCAGCTCTTGATGAAAGGGTTGCCGAAGCCCCGGGAGGGCATTGGTAAACCTGAGTTTATGAAGTGATAGCTGTTCTTTTCTCCTTTCCGTCCCGTCCTTACTGGTTTTGGAGCTTTCTTTCTTGCTGCTGAGCTAGTGCTCTAAAAAGAAGGGGAAAGCGTCTTCAGATATATCTATATAGGGTCCCGCGGCTCTCATCTCAAGGCATTAATGAAAGCTAGGTCGATCGATCCCCATTCTCCCATTCAGGGTAAAGCGGTTATCAAGGAAGAAACCCTCGGTTCTCGGTTAAAGCTTCAACTACTCTTCCAAACTCGATACCTTTTCAATTACATCTATTTTCTCACTCAACTCAAGCTCACATTCCCGGAACTACCCAACCTATTCATTCGGGATAGTCTAGTCACGCTTTTCAGTCTTCATCCAAGAACTACAAGGGCAATTACATACAATAGGCCAGTGGAATCAAGACTTGAACGGTAGAAAGATGGTTTAGCCCATAAACTGGTTTAAGGGTTTACTCTCTAGCTCGAAAACCTGGGAATAAACCTCCATATTGAAGGTCCATATATTTCTATTTTCCTTGCAAGCCGATTCCCCAGCTCCTGAATAGGTGCAAAAATCTTAATGTATGCCGCCCTACAAATTTAGACTCAAGCCTGTCTCCGATTTCGATGAAAGCTTTGTTGACAATTCGATCATTCCTAGGCCTTACCCAGCTATGCTTTTTAAGATCCGCAACCCGAAGATTTTGTTTCGGTTAGCTGGTGCTGGTTTTAGAGTACGATCGCGCCTATACTCTTCTCGACGATCATCACGTTGGGAACGATTATGGGTGGTAGCGTCTAAGCCACCTGGTTCCTCTCAATTACCTTTAGAATGGTGGATTGGTCTTCCTTGTGTCTATCTTTTCTTAAAGGGGGGGGTATTCTTTCTGAGTAGTTTAAAGATCGGCTCACAGATGGGTGTGAGCTGGGCAATGAACCTGCTGATGTATTGTAGCCTGCTACAAATTTCTTTCTCTGTCTTTGGTACCGGCATGCCGATAATTGCTTTGGCTTTTGCAGGTCGACTTCGATTTCTCTTCTGCTGACAATGAACCCGAGTAGCTTACCTGACGAAGCACCAAACCTCCTCCCGGCTTTATATGCTTTTGCGGATGAAGACGAAAAGAAAGAGAATAGCAGGCAGTGCACCTTTGCCTTCGGTCAGCATACTCCAAGGTGAGTAACAAATAGTCATTCCCAACCTCCATTGTTATAGCTTTGAAGCCTATAGCTCTAGTACCAGTACCAGACCTTCTAAGCGGGATATTTTGAGTAGAATGGCCCTACAGAGCCTATTTTGCTGGACGCGGAAGTAGGGATTGTTGCACAGTTGTTGTGATTGCGCTTTCCCTGGCCAGTCTAGATGTCCCTGCCCTTTCGATTGCGGATTCGAGAACAACCGATGCCATACTTCCACTAATTCCGTCTATTCGACATCGGCACAGGCTAAAAAGGAACCTAATGCCTCAGATGTCAAAGAAATGGATGCTTCCTGCTTTCAGTAAAGTGAGGCACTACAGGTATTGGATTCCGCTTGAACTAATGAACCAGGAGTTGTTCCCAGTGAAAAGGAATTTCAATAATGGAACTAAAGAAGCAGAATCAATAGGGGACCATCCCATACCATAGGAAGTTGCTTCTTGGAATGCCGTCGTTCAAGCACAGGCTGACCACCGATTCAATCTTCAAACCAAAAGCCAGATCTTGCTACTAGAAAGCCGAAGGAGCACACAAAGCAAACGAAGGGACTCACCAAGCAACAACGTAGTTGTTTATGTAGGCGGAATCGAGTTTCAAATCATAAGATGACGAAGTGACTGCACCAACGAATCAAGCTGAACACATCTTTGATCCACTCTACGAACTGAAAGCGAAATCTTGCAAAACAAGCACGCAACGCCCGGATCTGCAAGAATGGCTATGTAGGTAAGGGGATCAGCGCTATGATCGCTTTGAGTTCTGCTCGAAGTTTGTATGCTTACGTACGACTTGCTATTCGGCTGTAGATCGGGTTCTGGGTTCTTCCCTCGAACTCCCCGAGTGGTATTTCGTAATGTAAAGCTAGTCTAAAGTAAATGGCTATTTAGAAGCTGGAAAGTATGATATTCCAATGTGGATGAGCCAAGGAAGGGTGCTCGGCTAAAAGCTTCAAAGAAAGAAGCTCGGCTAAGCAGCAGAGGGGGTTCCAACATCAGAAAGAGAAGAAAGAGATTCAGAATCTAGTTCGGAATCAGAAATGGGGTAACCCTCAACCGGGGAATCACCTGAGATATAATCACCTCGATCGACTAAGACAGAAGAAAGAGGGCTTCTTGCTTTAACCAGTCCTGGAAAGACTAGACGGATAGTAGGGTAAGACTGGGTAACTCATAACGAGTAGCCAGGGCATTTTATAACTAGTGAGGAAAGATCGAATATTGGCTTCGGAAACGAGTTTGCTCGCTCAAAAGAATTGGAAGCGGGTTTAATAACAGAGAGAAGCTTTACAAAGTGGGTAGGTTCCTAGCTCAACAGAGGAAGGATCAAAAACAGAAGGTAGCTTTCCCGAGGCTTTACTTAAAGGTTTTTGAGGTACTTACTCAAGTATGGGAGGGAAGATTACTCTACAAACTAAGACTGAGAGGGGATACCCCAGGGAGTGGGGAAGACGTTAAGTTGCCAGTTCCGATCGAAGGAATAGGGGACAAGGTGCTCGACCAACTAATCAGTATTGGGGAGAACTAAGATAGCTATTCACTAAAGGTAGATTGCTTTCAAGCTACTCGGCTAACTAGGATCGGAGTGGAATGAAGACTCTCCTCTCGGAGTTTCACTGTGAACTGACTTACCCCTTGACTTCTTTCCCTCACATTTACCTCACATCAAGGAGAGCATTCTTCAAGACATTTGAGAAGCATCAAGGATTCCTTGTTCTTTGGAAGGGAATCCACGGGAAGTCGAAAGATAACTTACAGGCTTTCCTCAAAGCTCACAGCTAGTCCTCTTTTTTTAAGAAAATTCCCAAGCAGGCGGATTAGAAGGTAATGTGCCAAGGTCAAGGCTAAGCTTAGTCGGATTCTTCCCCTAGGTGAACTACCTTTAGCTTTCGAGAAGACAGCGAAAAGACTCACTTGAGGATGTCACGTGGAAGCTTTCCTAAATCCATTTGCCTTCTGACCTTCTGAGATGCCTGTTCTCAGGTTCTCGGGAAGAAGACAAGGAAGAATACGCAGCTAGTCTTTTCAATGTTTTCAAGCGGAGCCAATAAGACTGATTTCGAGATGCTTTGAATAGCGTAGTCAAAGTAGCCAAGCCGGCTCGACCGTATACAGTTTGAGGGATTCGCCTTTGCCTCAGACAGAAGAACAACGGATTGAACAGGACAGGACAACCGGGAAGGGAAGCCTGACAAAGTAGATATTGATTTGAACAAAGGAACTTAAACCGGTACCAGAAACCAAACAAGAGATTGAATTCAAGATTGAACAGATGACCGACCTACAATAAGACGAAAATAGAATTCCATTCTCTAAGACGAACTAAAGGGATGTCTCTAAGCAGCCAAGGCCAAGAGCAAGCAGGAGGAGTAGTCCTATCTGCCTAGAAGGATTCGATAAAGAGAATGTGAGTGGGCAGGAGATTCATAGACACAAAAAGAGAAGACCAAAAGGAGCAGAAGGCACTCAGTTGTTTATGTGAAATCAAGGAGCAACAGGTTAAACTTTTACACTTTCCCGAAGAGAGCTCAAAGCAATAAGATGAAAGATGGGATGAGATGCTAGCCTTAGCGCAGAAGATCAATCATTGGGCCTTAGGCCACTACCGGGCAGCAATGGAGGATCATAACCACTTGAGAGATGATCCTTACTTGAAAAGGCGAAGACAATACCTCTTGTTTGTTGCGGCAAATCTAGTTTCAAAAGCCCATTTATCAATCACATTTTCAGGCACACCAGAGACATCGGACCCATGAAAGTCCCCCTTTTTTACTAATATACACGGGCTTCTGAGAGGATTCTTTAATAAACCAAAACCTGCAACAGAGTCCTTCATTTCTACCACTTACAAGTTGAGAGATGTTCAATTCCCAATGACAGAAGAAGGATGCAAGCTGGAAGGACTTGGACAAGATATTCTTCACTCGGACAGGAGATGCAGCGCGATTAGCGTCGGAAAGATCCCCCTACATGGGTGTGCTATCAAACTAGGAGAAGAACAGAACTAAACGGATCAATTCCTTTGGCCGGTCGTTTCGAGCTTCCAGTTCTTCTGGATTGCTAACGTGGTTCGATGACGCCGACGGAAGGAAGCACTGGAAATTCATCCAACTTCGATCCCTTAAAGGCAAGTGCGTAGGCTATAGAATCCCTCCTTCGGCTCTAAACAGCTACTGTGCTTATTTGGTCTATCAACTACTCGGCCAGCTGCTGACCTAATTGGGAGCTTTTCAGTCAAGGTCGTCGGATTTAGAGGTCCTTTCTTTCGCAAGGGTCCAGATCATTCCATTGTGGAGAAAGCCTTCCATAACTAGAAACTAGACCCCCTTCAAGTTCTACTTCTACGTCTACACGGGTTTTGACTTCTTCCTGAAAGCGTGCCTTATCCCAGTCTGTTGGGAATTGGTAAAGGGATTGGGATAGATGCTCCTTCAGCCGTAGCCTCCGGAGGTTCCACAAGATGACCTGCGGGATGAGCTAGACCAGCCCCTCATCAGTGAAGCGGAGCCTCTGTCGTGTCATGAGCTGAAGGAGAGGCTTACTGTCCTTCTCTCTTCCTTTGGTAGGAAAAGGGCATCGATCCGCTTTGTGAGGCGGACAGCGGACAAGCTGGGCCTGAGGAATGCCTCCCCGCGAAAGAGGATTCTAATCCTCAAAGAAATAGAAAAGCTAACTCCCAACCCCCGCAAGCGTATGGCCAATTCTGCGCAGAATGCGGCGGTCCTATTAATCAATAAGGTTGCGGCATGGGAGCAAACCAGGAGGGCCAGGGGGAAAGATATATGAGAAGGGAGGCGGGCTAAGATTCCATTCGAAGTAACGTAACAGGATTCGATGTTGCACCATCTTCAACTCTTCTCGGGATCCGGAGTTTTTCGAGAAAAGGTCCCATCCTTCAATATCATGATTGGGTCGACCAGGCCAGATCATGAGTGAATAGAAAATCTAAAATGTACATA
>JAUTWN010000022.1:0-18720 GCA_033043275.1 Ruscus hypophyllum | reverse complement strand
TTAGGGATCGTCGTACGTAATTTTTTTAGATGTTGTACAATCAAATAAATTCTTAGATCGTCGACTGGGTATAATTATCTTATATTCTAAGCATTTAGGTGATGGATCATTCAATTTGGTGGTATATAGATATTAAGTAGTCATTAAATAATCTTTTTAAACCCAGTCGACGATGTAAGAATTTATTTGATTGTACAACATCTAAAAAAATTACGTACGACGATCCCTAAATCGTCGACCCAGCCCTTGACAACTGTATATAGTCAATAACGCTCTCCTAAAATTAGAGTAGTTTATCCTATAGTAACTATCAGTTGATTGGAGTTTGACTGAAGAATTACTACCCTGTATTAAAATTGACGTAAATATATAGGGTTTGATACAAAACTAAATACAGTTGTCTATCCATAACTGAAAATAGTAAGATTTATATCTGGTGACGCGACTATTTGTGCAAGAATCTTCTCTAGGACTAACTGTACCATAGGGGATTTAATCGTGTACCAGTTTATTGAAATGTTAACATGATATGCACATTACATTGTAGTTAAAATTAAGGGATTAGAAGTGTAATACCCAATCCCTTACACCCTGTCAATAGTAATTTCATCACCCATGCTAAATTGATATATGGGAGACATGTTAAATACTTATAAGGCCTATAACATGATAGTACGATTGTCACAAAATCGATTAGCTGATTTAAAATATTCTCTGCTTGAATTTATTAGGGTGATGATATGATCACTGGTCATTTGTAAGGGTGAAACTAGTCATTTAATACTGACTCCCATTAAATAATTTGACTAATCCATGTGTACTCCATAGATTACCTATATTAGTTCAAACTTGCCTCTTACGCTGGACATATCTTATCGACTCAAATATTAAGCATATGACTAAATATTACACATCCTTTGTTAAAACCGATAGTGACATACCCCCATGATGTCAAATGGGGGAATACCAAAGTAGGAGTTCAAATGTTGTTAATAATTAGTACATGACATGGATCGCCCTGCCGATAAATTTAACTGTTGATACCCAGACAAACCATACTCATGTGGTACCAATACTGAACATATTTTCGGACATATAACTATATACATTAATCCCATAACAATTAGTGCAGTACTTTTTAATAAGGGGGTATTAAATTCAGGGCTATTAAATCTAATTGGATACTGACTTACAGCAGTGGTCATCCAGGCACATGATAATTTAACCAGGTTGTCACCTTGTGGTATAAATACATGTTCAGGATTAGTTAACCTTTTTGTGAGCCCTATAATCTTGTATATCATATATGATTTACGGGATAGAGTTCACCTATGGATGACACCGTTTATATATACCTCTGAATTAGTTGATCCCGTGTACAAGACTTCAATATCATACCAAACCTGTATATGACTCTAATAGTGACGGGTGTACATAAGTACAAAATAGATATAATAATACTGAGTATAGGAGAGTACAGTATTTTACCTCTTCAATCTTACCGAAAGAGCATTTGATATCTGATGAGCCATATGGATTGAAATTAATATGCATGTTCACCCAATGAGGATTAACAATTATGTATTAAATGGGATATACTATTAATAGATCAAGAAGATATCCTATATTAGTTGGTATTACATACCTTAATAGAGTTATAATTTGGTAATCATAGTTTTTAAGCTCAGAATAGGGTTAGGGCTATCAGCTATCTTTTCTACTCATATTATTGTTATTGTCGATAGAATGTCAGAAATTGTATTTATGGTGAACCTGGCACTTATCTTTACATTTACATCATACTAAATTACCAATACTGGGAGTAGAATCTATCTTACCAAGTATACAATTTGACTATATATACTAATATGTCATATCAACACAGAACTAAATTGATAATTATTTAATCACGCACTTATTAATCACTATTGTACTACCGTATGTCTAGTATACTAAATGGTGATTCAGTGAATAATAACAGAGTATGTGCTATGATAGATACCAGTATAATATCTGGTAGCACCCTATAGTAAGAATAGGGTAATATCTTTATATTTTCATTGATATCAACCGTATACTCTAATATACAATTCTCTCCACTATCCATTAGTCAATCCATTATTACTATAGGACTACAGATATGTTGGTCATAACACTATTGATTATGGTAAATCACAATATACTAGTAATCTCTAGACTCTAAGCATATTATGGACTGTAATGGATATTTACTTGGGCAAATGTGTTATATAGCTCATAAGTGGGTCACACTATGTATACATATGGGAGTCATATGACGCGAATGGTAGCCAGGCGTTGTTAATTGTCCACTTGTTATATATGTAACGACAGGCATATGCTTGAAAACACATGCACAATATTAACCCTATTAGTATAATTAGCCATTTATTATAGTATCCTTAGTGTTGCATAAGGATATATGTGTCTTATTAATAGTCATAAGGACTGTAGCACAAAAAATTTACCTCCAAGATCTACACTAGTAGCATTTTGTCACTGTAAAATTGATGTATGTCATACCGACTTGAGTGGAACAACTATTCGTTCGGGCTCTTGAATATGTATTGGGTCTAATTATTTCTATCCCCGTTACCTTACATTAAAATAGCGTGTCAAATTGTGTAAATCCCTACGATTGGTATAGATTGGACATAACTCAAAATTAATTTGATAGCAATAGCACATGTAGAGGTTATGGCAAATTGTACGTAGATAACACTAATTGATTACCCTCTATGTCGATTCCATTTCTGCAGTTTAAGGTGGGATTGGAGAATTCTTTGTAAATTTCTAATATAATATGATGACCCCTTGGTATAGTTGGTATCTAGTGCCCCAATAGTTACATATATTACTCTTGTATGAAGCAGTTACTATTGACAATGCCCGCTTAATACAAGTGATCATTGAGTAGGACGAACACATACCAAACTATGTACCTGGCACATAGTAATACTCTCGAATCAAAGACCCTAGATTGCCAACATATGTCCTATAACTTGTTACCCCATGACAATGGAACCAAACTATGTACCTGGCACATAGTAATACTCTCGAATCAGTATACAGTCACCTTCTTCGGGGTGCAATTTCCTTTTGTACGAAATTTATGAATAGCGCAGATATCCTATATTGGGTGAAGACAATTATATATTAGTATATGTAATTAATCTTTACCCTGAGTAGATTGGAAAATTGTGATAACATGGGAAGAATTGGTGATATAAATTATTTCACCCAAGTCCATACTATAGTCCTATCCAATTTTCAGTATTAGTAGGTGCACATTCAATATATACCCGGACGCTATAGGAGCTAGGGTCAGTGTAACTTTATTAGTGAGATGATCTCATATTATTTAACACATCATATAAATAGGGGATGTACAAATATCATATATCTAAGTCTTACTAATACACGTAAATCCAACAGGTCTGTTTAGTACTATTTTTACAATTTAACCTAACACTAGCATACCAGATTTATATCTTAGGCATGGAGGGATATAAATTAATTGAAGTACAAGTGTTGAATCACTCTGGATGTAAGGCTGGATGGTATGAGGAGAATATAGGAAACCCATGGATTATATTGATAGTATACAAATTTAATATGCTAAACAGTATTAAATGTACAATACTTATAATCGTACCTGCGTGTCACGGCAATATATGATGCATAATTAATAAATATGTATTAACACTAGTATTAGTTGCTCACCTGTGTTGTCACTGTATATTATGGTACCATATGATATATCAGGATATATACGCATACATACAAGTTATAGATCTTATACTGAGGGTAATAAGATTGGTAGTATTACAACAATACCCCACTCACTGCTATCCCTAAATGTGATAGGGATATCAACCATAGATACCCATTAATAACTAGATGGAGATCTATGGTTTCACTCTATGATCAGTAGTATAAACTATATTCAGCTGCTAACTAAGCTGAATGGTATATCTAGCGGCACACTTTTAATGAGTGATATGGTTGTCCATGACAATGGTGTAATCACGGACCCATCGATCAATTAGTACGCCTGGTACCCTCATGAACATGCTAATACATCTCGACAGTTGATGATACGGTGTGTTATAACTATGAGAGTCCGACTTGTTATGATATCCTTACTCCCGATATGTAAGCACACGCACTTGCTTAGGAGCAGTCACATTCAAAATTTCTTCATGGACAAATCGTTTATGTCAAAAATAGCATTCGAATATCAAGCCCTAACAGTATGATAGTTCACTATCGGTCAGTAATTATGAATTAGTTGGAATACTTGTACCCATACTATTTATATGGATCAGTATTTCATATAATTACAACTAATAATATTAGTACTCTACATATTAGTACGCAAAGTATACACAGTGTAAGCTACGTTATAACTATCCTATACCATGTGTGGTATTAATCTCCAAGTGGGTCTATGGTAAATACATAACATTGAGCGGTTATGTTGGTATTTCATGAGATAATCACCTGAACCTAGACTCGTATTAACACTATGGCTACTAATTAGATAAATTGGCCAGTAGTGGACTCTTATATCTCATGAGAATATATAGAGTGAAAGTGATGTGGTATCAACACACTTGTATAAACCTTAGTCGATATCACTAATATACTTGCAATAGATATCCTATATTCCGATTGGCACTCCATATAGTAGTACGTATTAACAGTATATGTAGCACGGTGATACACATAACCCACGACATTATGAAGGTATACACTCGTGATAGTCCTACAAATAGTATATGATTGAAATTACTAACTAGCTGTAGACATTATTACGAACTATTATAATGGAGAGTATTGTCTTAATTAGTCAATACGGTAGGAGCTTTGAATGTACATATTTGATGTATGGTAATATTATAGAGTCCTTGGGACAGCGATAACTAGATCTGTTAACATTAAGTCTGGATATTCACAGAATTATCTAGAATACTAAGCACTTGAATACTTGGATCTCACTGATATGCCCTTCTGCTGTATAGGGTACTAAACACAGTATTCTCTTCACGTAATATGTTACATAATCTCGACATACACTAATAAAATTACTTGATTATGTACCCCTCACGATTATTTCCTATCTCTTTACCCCTCCTGTTGCTATTACCCCACACTGTAATAGCAACTAGGTTTGAGTCCCAAAAAGTGTACATTGTCAAGGTAATGATAGACCTATGTTGGTATCTTTTAAATGATGGGTACTCTCCCTACGGTGGTATATAACATGAGTAACTGAGCGTACACTTATCCAACATATCCTTTTTATACTGTAATGGCTATATAGGGTAGACATTCCCGTGCTGAGTCGATGAATATATACGATGGAGGGGTACTATACATGAGAAATAAACGGGGCATAAAAATAATAGTGCAAGATCAATATGATAGTACGATTACAGACTAGTCAGGAGGCCAATAATATATCTAATGGTTATATGTCTATCAACTATAGCTACCATTAAACTAACATTGTAACTACCATACGTATCTATAATACCTTATAACCATATCCAAAATATATAGTATATAACCATACAAAATAGTGCAATTTTCGATCCGTTAGAATTTGGTCATATATAGTAATCCAAGCACTTAACATTGATATTAAATAGTGTACTACTTTCCCAATTATGCATTCCTCTTGATAAGCTAATCGTTGGACAAACCACCCAATTATGTAATTAACAACCGTAATTGAGGATACTCATTTCAAACATACAAAATTCTCCAGTTTGATAGTATGCTTGAGTCCCTAATATTATTAGTAACTATATTGCATAAATGAAATCTTGCTAACCATTTGATATTCAGATGGCTCAGGACTAATTTGTTGCAATAAGCAAGTTATATCTGTTATGATAGTTGTGTCGATTGGGTATCTTACTTAACTCAGGAAAATAGGTGGAGTATAGCTCATCTAATCCAGTGGTTAGCAAGAGGTTACGGTTGTTAAGTGGGACATGTATATAGCAGTATATATTTATGATGCCCTATACATGTTATTCATGTGATACCACTAATTAGGATAGTGCTCTATACACATCAGACTTGTACCGATACTAAACTCTTGACAGTATCTTAATTTAAAGTCTTATTAGTGTATAGAGCACTATCCTAACAGATGCTAGTATATGGAGTACACTTGCTTAAGCATATTGTTATTGTCTATGGAGTTATATAATCTGTCTAATTAACGTACTCCATAAGCAAATATAACCCTCTCGCACTTATCAACAGCGAGAGGGGGTAATACGATGATACCCTAATGTCAGCAACACATTACATCAAATTAAACATACACATATAGCAGTATCATGGATATACAGGGGGGTACTTAGGTGCGCTATTGTCACTAATTCTTAGATATGGCTATTGGATACAAATCACAGGTGTAATCAACTGTGATTTATAGTATCTACAGAATCGTGCACTAGTAGTTTTAACTCATGAGGGTGATCAAATTTGATGTAATGGAATCAGCGAGACCACATAAATAGTAGACTTATCATGCATTATGATCGGGCACGTATCAAGTGTGAGACTATCTCATTTGTGGTGAGGACGTGAGATAGGTTGAGTCTTCCCATTCAACTAGGTGAGGGCCTATAACCTCCTCGTGTGTTGACTCTACACGTCGAACATATTTTAACTTATGTAGTCACAGTGGAGTATGTTCAATGATTCAATGAATTACTTTGACATATCTCTATATCCATAGCAAGTACTATGAGTATATCTAAAATACACTGTGTCGGCAATGCAGTAGATAGTACAGCACTATGAAAATGGAATCTTAAGTCATTGGTATCTTGCAGGTCTTTTGACAATTGGGATACTAATTTTGTCATACAATTACTAACGTATTTGAGTGGGTATGGCTATATTATGATACCCATGTCAAAAGACATATTCGATGGCGGGGATTGTTAACCGGATAGTCGGCTCTATCAGACTATTATTAATGTGAGTCTGTATTTGGATTACACTTGGATGAAGTGATCTCGAAACTTGAGTGCATATATGGGTCAATAGTTATATAGTAGTAATAATTGACAATTGATCACCCTTAGGTACAAATATGCCAGTCAAAAGTGATATGTCCTTATCATTTATAAATGGGAGTACAAATGAGGTCTCTCAAGTATACAATCATATGATGTATATATGCATTTAATCAGTACATTGTGGGTGTTATCCGTAAATATTCCTATTTGGTATTACTATACATCATATTTCTGCTATATCTTGGAGTTGTATTGGAGAAGAGAAATAAGCAGTCTAGATAAATTGTGTATACTCTAGGTATACTCAACTCCAAGATATAGCAGAAACCTCCTTATCTAGGAGATGACTCCTATTACAGCTAAATATATTACTATTAGAGTGTCATTAATATGTGCACCCCAAGTTCACCTTTATCACGCATTTGCTTATTAAAGTGCTTATTATCATGGAATTAATGGACTTATATGATAAGGAGGTTTCTGCCCATTATTTACAAAAGTATAAAGCTACATATGTACATTATAATATTCGTGTATAGTTACATGTACAATACGGTTACATAGTACATTTATAATATTATTCTCAATTATAAGACACATCTATGGTATCATCTGAGTAATTAGTGACTTTTATATTATCCTTCTCGTCATATCATCACTAACCGTTTATTTAATAAATGGTGACTTAGGAATATTCATCGAAGATACATATTGAGCCAACTACATACGTAATTTCTTAAATATTGTAAATAGGTAGAGATAACCTCTATATCATGGAAACTATAAAAGCGACGGAATATAGTGACATTCTATGGTCACCTTACGTGCATCAAAAATTGACCTGTATGACTGTATCCTTAAGATATACATATTTAAGACATTCGATATAGAGGTTAACCGTGTACACGCACTCGGGTGCATATATATTTGATATACTCAAGCAAGTTAACACCATATAGGAACCGGGTTGAGAGTCCATGTGTAATATCCAGTATTAAGATAGGGAGTATACACAAGGACTGCTATCTGGAATTAGTTAGCTCCCTTGTCTATTTGGGTTAACCGTGTTAATACGGCCACTACTTATATACGACTGCCATGTTCGGTTAGGAAACATATAAGGAGTAGACACTAGTGATGGGAGAGCATAAATCAGATTGCTATCCATATACCTTAAATGTGATTTGTTTCGATCATACTTAATGACTTAAATGTTAGCATCAAGTATGATTATTTCCCCTTCCGAAATTATTTATTAGTTGATTACGAGTTTAGTGGTATAGCTCTAATTGTACTGTGCATTACGGACTGGATATTTTGGTGGTACTGATATTTACCTTATAGCTTATTCAATATTTCTACATACACTAGTATCTTAGATAGTGATATCAATACAAATAATCAAAAGATTCGATGTACCAAGTATAATTTATTAGGAAATGAAACATATATTGAATAAGCTATAAGGTAAATATCAGTACCACCAAAATATCCAGTCCGTAATGCACAGTACAAAAAGCTCCATATTATAAGTAATACCCCAAATAACATTCTCACAGAGTTCTTGTCAAAATATCATTGTACAGCTGCTATAAATTTCATAACGCTATAGGTACTCTCGATAAAACAAGTATAATAGTCCATGGTAACATACTTGATGCTAACATTTTATATTAAGTAGAGGGAATTGCAATATAGGGTAGGTCTATCTATGCTGGACGGTCAAGCTTTAATTAATTTGTACCTGTTAATCAAGAGATTGTTGAGGTTGTATAGACCGTGACTATCCCCATACGAACACTCGAGATACCCTAGCATACGTGTTTGATTACCCTTACTAATGTATTCATACATCATGCATGGTACAATATCTTGATTAATTTGGGACCGATATTAAGAGCCTAATTACAGTTTATATGTATCCATGCGTCTGGACTGTATTGGATCTCTAGTGTAAATAATCAGCTAATCATGCTCTATCATAAGGGCTTAGAGCATATCAATAATCCCCTAGACTTGTTGATATATCATATCTCTACTTGTCCTAGTATTCATAGGAGACCTACATATTATGGATATAGATGATATCTGCAGTATCAATTACCAGGTAAGTGATAAGGGTACCTATCATATTACTCCATTGAGGAGTAATTGGACAGTGTAGGATATGATTTAAATTAACCGTAGTTGGGTGTTACTTATTGTAACCATATCAGATGATTATCTACGAGTATAGCTTATATGATAGGTACTAACCATAAGGGACAACTGAAGGATATCATGCCGCTAAACATCTATAGTATATCTCAAATTGGTTCGCCATGTTAGGCTTTCGTATAAAGCTACAGATGTGATAATTACATGGCTAATCTCCGCACGCCTAACTAATCAGGTCAGCACCACCCACTGGATTGGACTGTACCGGATATCATCCTTAATAACAATCTACCTGGTATCATGATGTATAAACAGCTTATACATATGATCTAATCACAGTTGTTGCTATCAAATGATTTCTACTAAGTCAATAACTGCCTAACCCATCTTATACCTAACAGTCCAATCCAGTGGGTGGTGGTATAGGAAAATATATGTTTACACAGCCCAAGAAATACTATGCATAACTTGTAAGCTATATTTTCTCTTAGACTAGCCATTCCTTGTCAAATGAGAGTATCAACTATCATAATCCAACACCAGTATTTCTAGCATTAGTCTATTCCCATATCCCTGAACATTAAGAGCTGAGACACTGCCTAATTCTCGAGTGGGGTGAGAAATACTATAATTTTATTTAGTAAAATAGAATTGGTATGCATTAAATGTTAGTCATTTAGTAGACTCTTTTTACTTCAATCATATAACTCTCACAGGTTATCAGCTATATAAATCTTTGTCAATTAATTACGTGTAACCGAAGAGTGATGGCCGTTTATACTCTAGGATCATACTATAGAATCAGTATTATGAATTCACATCTATCCATTATTTAATGAGAGTTTGATATACCGAGTGGAACTATATATATGAAGATTCATATCATGTTCTAATTGCTACCAATCAGGAATGTCCGTGACTCAATGAGTTAATTTACCGGATTCACAAAACTCCATTATTAATCTATTACCCCACACTGTAATAGCAACTAGGTTTGAGTCCCAAAAAGTGTACATTGTCAAGCGTATATCAAACAATATATATCCTCCTGTCTATGATATATTGAGGTGACTCTCCTGTTGCTATTACAAATTATATCCTGTCAAGAGGCTATTATGTTTATATGTATATAACATTAACATATCTTGGCATAATTGGTATACATTATAATAGTTTTAACAAGATATTATGTAAGTACCCATTGTGTACAAATTAAGTGATATACACACTTAGGATAGTCACGTGCATAAGTGACTATCAATTAATTATCCTTATGCAGATGATAGGTAACTCATACCCCATAAACAGTGCATTATTATACGCATCAGATTACACCATAGGCTTACTCAAGTTATGATAGTGACATACCCATGAGATATCACTATAATCCCGTTGATGGCGACTTACCCAACTGATGTAATTATCATAGAACTAAATGATCATCATTAGTAAATGATAATAACTAAAAAGGAGCCATTCTGATTGATCACTACTTATACTCCGGCTAAATCTGACATTACTCACCCCATAGATGTAAAACTATCCATATAGTTAACCAGTACATGAAATTTAAATGTATAAATTTACACACGGAGTTATCATGCTAATTAGATTGATAACTTGATACGTACCTATATGTACAGGGGTAACATGGTACATAGGCCGAACAATCATATTGGGGAATGTCTATTCTATAGTGTAATATCGGTCCACGAGAAGGTATTACCACATATATTAGGTTTGTGTATAAATACTCCATACTTAATAATTGGGTATACTAATAGTAATGTCCAGTAGGTGAATTGAATTTAATCACTGTAGGTTTGTGTATAAATACGATCAATACCATGAGCTTCACATTATCCCAATCTCACTTATATATATAAATAATCTTTTAGTCACTCATAAATATATAATGTAAGCACACTTTTTATAATCCTCGTATTAGAATACTCTACACGGACATAAATATACATACTTGTGTTAGTAAAGATCAGAATATAATCATTTGTATTAAAATGGATACCATGTAATAACTATCAAGATACTGGTCCCCCATTGACACTTGATAACTCTATAGGTACATTCTAATATACCAATTATTGCATTGTCGATACCCAATACCTACTCTATAGAAATTGCAATAGTTAGAATGAAATAAATATTAGCATATAGGTATCATTGATGGATAAGGTATAAATACCACCGTATGGGAGTATTAGTATCAATATTTGAGTTAAGCTCCATCTTCACCACATAATAAACATCACTTTTCACTATTATGAAATATAACAGGTAATCCTGTGGAAAAAGAACATATAATCTAACCCATGAGTATATTTGCTGTAAGGTCGACTACACCCTAATAAGAGTATTGACATAATAGACTTATCTGTCGAAATATGTTCTTTTATAGTGTTAACTAAATTATTGTAATTAGCCATAGCTAGTACCTAATTACATTACTGGTAATGGTACCACATCTTCTTATTAGTCACAGAGTGGAAAGTGGTGAATTAACAAAGTCCATTATGTCCCCACGTACTAATCTGCGTAGTTATTCCATTTTACTCAACATGCTACCAGTTAAATGATAGGTCATAGTATTTGTCCCCACGTACTGACTTTTAATGTACGAAGAATGACTTGTTATTAATATCCAGTGCATATGTAACTCTCTTGCTAGTCTTTCATACAATCTCAGAATGAGCCTGTCTATGAGACTACGTAAAAATTTAGGTTACCCAGTTATATTCAACTAACTGTGCGTTCAGTTTGTCAAACTATCTGTGCGTATAGGAGTGCAGTCACTTACCAATATAAATGGTATATTACCACATGTCAACAGGCTTCAGTTATACAGCATATGTTTTGGGATACTATAATACTTGTCAGATATAGAGTCACTAGTGTATTATATTGGACATTATTGACTATTAAGGATACAATCTTTTATAATAGCCCCTCATATAATCTTTATTGATATGCTTGGTCCATTATACTAATTACCATAACTGCTATAACAAATTGTCTAGCATAAATCCTATAAAAATTGTCATAAGCGGTTATGGAGATTGGTAGATCAGGTATACACATTATAACCAAAATAATGTATGGATTTATGCTATTTTACCAAGCTAATATATTTAGTAGGCCATGGAGGTTCATACTAGCTATTAATGTTCCAAGAAAGATAAAGCCTAGAGTACTATATGTAACACGATATAATTTAACTTATTGACCATATATCCTATGCAATCATACTCGCAGGGGCCGGAACAGATGACTATAGATGTACATAATTTGTCATGGAGATTAACCCTAGTGTACTCTGTAGATGGAAACATAGGACGAATAATTAAGCTAGTGTTATCCTATGGTACTGTCTAATTGTATCCTATGGTATTTTTAAATATGACCATAGAACTGAGTTGTTAATTTGCTCAGAGGGTCATCCTAGATTATAGATGACATATACATTACTAACTTCATTTTTTATAGCACTGATAAAAATAGAGGTCATGTTGAATTTGCACACTTTCTTATAATCACGCCTATACTAACTAAACAATAACATCCTTAAAGCACTAGTGTCCGACAAATTTATTAGGTTACAAGGAATCACTAACTATAAACGACATGGATTCATCCAATTAGGATTTATCAACTGTATGATATATACGGTTTATCTACGGTTTACTAATCCATATTATCGCGAGGGGATTACTCAATATAGTCGTTTAGCTTTTCCGAAGAATGTCCCTGAGCTCCACATATTACGAGCTAGACTGATAGCCATTTATAAACCGTAGATAAACCGTATATATCATACTCAGTACATATGTAGTCTCTTGCTAGTAAGGATACAGTTGACCTTTAGTTTGAGATTAATCACTTGACGGGGAGCGAGCATCCCACTTAACATAACTAGGCCCATTACCCGTTTACTTAGTTCGAGAGTATTATCACATAGAATGATTGAATAACTATATAGGACACGATAATTATACAATTAAAATATATCATAAATACTACTGTATACTAAATATAGTTATAGTATATCGTATCAAATTGAGTATTATGCTGAATTATAGTTGTTACTCTATAATTTCAATAGTGAAAGGACAGTGGTGAAATATCCAGACATCCACTACTCCAAAGTGTGAATTGGTTTATATCTACCCTTTGCAATAGTTACTCATTCCTTGCATTATATGCGACACGGTACGACAAGAGAGAAAGTTATGTTATGGAACATATTCTATTCATAGCTATAAGTAGTCAAGATAACATACAGGATTGCTGGTGAAGAACTCTCCATTCTATTGTGGATAACAGGGTATATTTATTGTTGGTAGAGGGGATACTTAGTCACGATGTCCATGCCTGACACGGATGAGTGGGAATAGGCACTAATGTATCATGTAGATCCGCTATGGTGTATTAACTACCTTATTTATGTGTACATACAAGTTATATAACATAACTCACGCACAAGATCATAGACGTGATATTGTCCTATGTACACATAAATATAACTGTCATTTATAAAGTGATAAAGGGTGTAATTATATCATATAGAACAATGACCTGGACTTAGCTAAATAACCAGGACAAGGGTTATTTTGAGGATATAACAGCTACCAAATGTTCATAACCTATACTCAGTTATTATCAGGCTATTATTTACAATACACGTATATACCATATACTGAGCCATCATATTGAGGTGACTCTTCTTAGCTATCCGTTCTTAATATTCGCATGGTATTATTATAGTTTGGTACGATCATCCTGATGTAGCCATCATGGCATAAATCTAAGTGGGATATAGAATGGCCATTTATGTCATGATCGTATTAGGTAGTAACTCACCATACTATACTGGAGTTAGTATGTTCCCAGAAGGTCAATGGTAATTATAAGCTGTATAACAAATGTATCCTATAGCAGTACATACAGCTAACCATCTATGTCCGTATAAGGCTATCACTCTTGTGAAGGGTATATATTTTGATATGAGTTAGTAGGCCTGTTAACTCAAGGTATCCCGTACTATATCCCGTCTCCACTATACAGCTACTAAGTTTTCTATACTGATAAAGAAGTTGCCATACAACTCTTGCTTACCAACAGTCAAACTCACACTATATTTATTGCATGACCTTGTATAATCAATTTGAGTATCATTTCACTAACTAGGGTGTTACAGGTCATTAGTAACACCCCATGTTGCATTATGTATTAATGTTATAGAAATGATCTAGTACATTGACAGCCCTTACTGGGATCACTGTACGGTGATATTGCATATCCTCAATAGTGCCCAATGCTGAGGTGTATGACCAAGTATATCACAATTGGATGAGATGAGATATGTAGCCATTTCACTATAATCAAACACAATTCAACTATTATATGATCATTCTGTAATATGGTTAACTCCATACCCTGTGACATTATAGATTCTATCATAATTGAGTATCCTAGGTGTAGGAAGGATATCCTGATATTATACGGATGTACTCATTTCTCATCCGTATAATATGGTATACGTGTAGATATATGTAACCCAAAGAACCTGTTCCAGGATTACTAAGAGCTAGACTATCATGGCTAATTTTTATATAACTCAAATTATGTACATTAACCCAAATTAAGTGTAAATATATTTTTATATTGTTCGGCCTATCTATTGACCATTAGATATTTAATGGGGGTATTATTATTTTAGGTATATGAAAGATTTACTCGCCTATTGAGCTAAGTGAATTAGTTGAATGGGCACTCCCACCGAATATTAATAACCTTAGTTATATATTTTTGTTAATTGAGGGTAATCTTCGGACTCTATAAGTTAAGTAATAATAGGTTAAATCGGAAATAATGGTTATTTTAATGTATGACACTATATTGTCAATAATTCAATTCTGAGGAACTACATTTATTGATAAAGGCTTACTTTAACAATTTGTAAACTTAGTGTGACCTTGTAGGCGAAGTGATTAAGGGATACACTGTTCGCTATACCTGGTGAGGTGCTCAGTGAATGCCTAGTCCCAAATATGGTTATCTAAGCATTTAATCTTCTAATAAGCCCTATATATACATCAACCCCTAAGGAGAACACTTACTAAATCTTATCAATATGAGAAGCCCAGATTGGCTTGAATTACCGAGTTACTTCTAGGACATTAATCAACTGAGTAAGAATGGAACCCCGAATTACACTATCAAGCCTCATACCGTATCATCCACAGTAAGTTAAGCATATTATCAAGGATATAGTGTGGACAGGTATGAACTGAACTTATGAGTGTACCTTTCGACTTATCAATTGTTTTATAATCACACGGTGTAATGGTCCTGGCTGGTATGGATATCCTTATTCGATGGGTATATCCTACTATTAAATACTAAAAAATAGTTAACCTCATTTACTACTCGATTACGATATATACTGTCTCACTAAACCTATATAAATTTAAATATACTTACAGATCTGAGTTACCCACAGTATATAATGACAACTCAGGCGCATTTACGTGAAGCTTATCACTAGATCTACGAGTGCGTATGATTAAGTTTCTTATATTACCTGGTATACACTATGAGGGACATCCCGTCTTGTAATGATTTCCACCCTAATACAAGATGCTCTCTATCAGGGGATATATTCACTATACTGGAGTGCCATCTCATGATACCCAATTTGTGAATTACACTAATAATCACATGATAGGCTTCTTGTCCATATAGGATGCATGATTACTGGGATAATTAATCAATGGTACATGACCACTATTTATTGGAAATTGGTATGGACAGAGAATGTAACCACAATGCATCTAATATATCATGGGATTAGGTAGTTATAACGTGTGATTATACAGCTCCATATATGAACGTTTAATAATACTGTCACCATTATCCAGGATATAGATATTAGTTCGTTATATTTATATTGGGATTATTTTATCTCTGCTAAACATCTATTGTTAGGGTGATTGTACTATATCCCAGTGTACTACTAAGTAAGATGGTGCATATAAATTTGAATAACAGGATATGTATATAGTCAAAGCTATATTTAGAAGTGATAATGCCAATAGTATTATCTAAAGGACAATACTGAAGGTAGGGTATCACGCACCGTGTAGTATACGAAGGTACACCAGCTATTCTGTAGAGAATCCATGTCACATTATACAATAGATTATTCTAAATGGATGACTAAGATTGGATAAAATTGACGGGGGGGAGTACCTAGTATATGATATAGCAAAATCAATGCCTACAAAGTGGTGTGCATTACCCCTTTACTACACTATTATCCTGTATATATATAATGTATATATATACTCCACTACAAATGTCATGTTAGTATTAGTGTATAATCGAGACTGGGGTTGGAATCATGATTCATTTACCAAAATTAGAATAACCTGCATATAGTTAGCAGATAGTGCATGGAGTATATATATACAAGGGTATTTGCTGAATATTTCATACACCTGGTATCCACCGAAAGGAACTGACATATTTTACTATTAACCACTCATACCTGTAGATAGGACGATATCCCCGATATCTTCTAAACATCTCATCTACCCACTCAGTTATCCCTAAACCTCCTCATGTAAGGGTTATATATATCACAGTCAAGTAGGTGTTAATGATATACTTATGATAGATACCGAAATAGGTATAACGATATAGTTCTGGTAAGGTGTCATCTCACTATAAATACCACGTATTAGGTGAGATTTCCACCCGGTTGACTTAGCAGTTAATGTCCAAATCAGGATCCATAATTGCTCTATGGTACCAACATAGCAATTAACTGCCGATCCTAATCATGTATCATTAGATCACAACTTAAACTTGTTGATACCAATCAGTAGATCATATACCATCGGATACATCCTCCTCTATCTAGAGATTATATTCCAATATATGGTTTGATACTATGCTTGTAATATTCATTACGGTTATAGGTTACTGATCACTTAATCTCTTATAGTAGTTTTAACTGTGTTTCGATTGGGTGTAATTGTGAATTGGTCTAGTTAATTTTTGTGAACATACAATAGCATACATGTAAGTATATTTAATGTTAATGCGGAGTGTAACTAGTCTACAAATTGGATATAATTAGGGTATTGAATGTCTACCCTATTGTTATACACTAATACTAGCATTAAGATAACTCCTGTTGAAGTAGTTGTCTCAGTATAAAAATATAGTATGTATCCTCCCATATAATATTGCTCAAATTGTAGATGACTATATAGGATATACCAGATAGGTGTGACCGTATCTAATGAACTCTTGTCACAAGTTAGACCATAATTACGGATAAGTGATACGTGTATGCAACAACCCCACTAATATCCACCGTTACTAAATTATTGTCATGATGAATATCATATGGTCAGATGCTATATTCTTGCATCACAAAGCATAATCACAATTACATAGAAGGGGGTCTATTAATGTCAACCAATGTCTTACCGTACAGTGGAATGATGTATAAGTCTCCTTTGATTTAGAAATGACAAACCACCTTATTGAGAGTATATTACATGATAACTATTGATTATGACGTAAATCCTATACTGTGACAAGAGATATTATTGAATATAGGATATAATTATCGCTATTAAATTATGTGATAGCTAAATGTTGTAAGAAAGGTTTTGTAACGCCCCGCTATCCGGACATTGGATAACCGAGTACGCCGGCAGTATATTCTTGCAAATATACTAAGCCTCATGAATCATTTATATTACACAGCCACAGAGAACATGTACAAGTAATATATAAAGGACAATTTTCATTTCATTTAAACTTTCATTACATCAGAGTTTTGCGGAAACAAAGTACAAGAAAAGTAAAGACTGGAAAGTAAAGACATGATATGAGATATCCTACTACAAAGCAACTAAAAACAAGTAAAAGCAGCTACTGGTCCTCAGCAAGACCAGTGAAGTACTCCAGGTCCTCAGTCGAAAGCTCTATCTCTGCATCCGTAACAAGGTCTGGGCATGCACACCCAGGTCGTCAGAAGCGACAAAGTAATGTAAATAGTAAAAACAATAATTTAAACATAAATTGCATAAAATATGAATGTAAACATTGCAGGAAATATTCTAATGTCATCTAGGTTGTATCATGTTTTCAGTGTCACTATTCTATTGAATTGATTTGGAAATTCTAACTGTTGGTGTACAAATAGTTTCGACAGTTCTCTCGTACTGTCCCGGAAAATGGACCAGGGCAATGCAAGATATCATGCAGTATATAGTAACACGTGTCTAGAACAGTCGTAGTCATGTCAGGGAAAAATAGTACAAGTATCTCGGTAAAACCACACGTATCCTGTATATCCGGGAAAGAAATAAAGTTGAACCCCGAAGAACCAGAGGTAACTCCATGAAACAAGAGGTAGCAAGTCCCTTGCCCCATGAAGCACGTAATCCCAAGTGATGCTTTAGAT
>JAUTWN010000021.1:0-18833 GCA_033043275.1 Ruscus hypophyllum | reverse complement strand
TTTATACTATTTAAGCAGAACACCGTCGCCTCTTTATATTAAGAAACTGTCAGAAATTCAAGAAAAGGGTGAAATTGAGAAAAAAAGAAAAATAGATGTAGAAAGAACTTCCAAAACGAAGGTAATTAAACAAGAACAAAAGAAATCTACCGAAGAAGATCTTTCTCCTTCTCTTTTTTCGGAAGAAAAGGAAGATTCGTACAAAATCGATGAAACAGAGGAGAAAGATATCTTCCGATTTGAAAAACCTATTCTAAAGATTCTTTTCGATTATAAACGATTCCATCGTCCATTGCGATATATAAAAAACGACCGGTTTGAAAATGCTGTAAGAAATGAAATGTCACAATTTTTTTTTCATACATGTCAAACATGTCAAAGTGATGCAAAAGAAAGAATATCTTTTACGTATCCATCTAGTTTGTCAACTTTTCTTGAAATGATGCAAAGAAAGATGTCTCTCTTCACAACAGAAAAACTCTCCTATGATGAATTATATAATCATTGGAGTTCTATTAATGAACAAAAAAGAAACAACCTAAGCAATAAATTTTTAAATAGGGCCGAAGCTCTAGATAAGGAATTTTTTGCTCTGGATGTACTCGAAAAAAGGATTAGATTATGTAATGATGAGAATAAAAAAAAATACTTACCTAAAATATATGATCCCTTCTTGAACGGACCCTGTCGCGGACGAATCAAAAAAGGTTTATCACTCTCAATCAAAAAGAAAACTTACACAAAAAACCACATTTGGATAAATAAAATTAATGGTATCCTTCTTAATATTAATACTAATTATCCAGAATTTGAAGAGAAAATGGATTCAGAAGATAAAAAAAAAAAAACGAAATTCTTATTCGGCGCAATTATAACTGATCCGAACGATAAAACAATTAGAAATAGAAAAAAATGTATTGGAATAAAAGAAACCAGTAAAAAAGTTCCTCGATGGTCATACAAATTAATTGACGAGGTGGAACACCTGCAAAGGTTTAATGAAACAGCGGATTATGAGATTCGTTCAAGAAAAGTCAAACGTGTAGTGATTTTGACTAATGACTCAGAGAATGACAATACTTATACTGATACCAAGGATACTGAAAATTCTCATGAAGAAGATCAATTAGCTTTAATGCATTATTCATACCAAGCGGATTTTCGGCGAGACATAATCAAAGGATCTAGACGCGCTCAAAGACGTAAAACAGTTACTTGGAAACTCTTTCAAGCAAGCGCGCATTCCCCTCTTTTTTTGGACAAAATTGACAAACCCTCTTTCTTTTCTTTTGATATTTTCGAGCCAATGAAAATAATTTTTATTTTAAAAAAATGGATGTGGAAAAATACAGAATTGAAAATTTCGGCTTATACAGAGGAAAAGACAAAAGAAAATAAGAAAAAAGAGAAGGACAAAAGAAAAAAAAACGACAACGAGGAAAAAAACTGTCTAGAAAGAGCAGAATTCTGGGATAGCTTTATATATTCTCAAATGCTAAGAGGTTTTTTATTAGTAACCCAATCGGTTCTTAGAAAATATATTATATTACCCTCATTAATAATAACTAAAAATATCGTTCGTATACTATTATTTCAATTTCCCGAATGGTCAGAGGATTTAAAGGATTGGAATAAAGAAATTTATATTAAATGCACCTATAGTGGCGTTACAATATCCGAAACAGAATTCCCGAAAAACTGGCTAAGAGAGGGTATTCAAATAAAGATCCTTTTTCCTTTTCGTCTGAAACCTTGGCACAGATCTAAGCTACGATCCCCTGAAAAGGAAAAGGAGCCAATGAAAAAAAAAAAAAAAGCGAAAAAAATAGATTTTTGCTTTTTAACAGTTTTTGGAACGGAAGTGGAAGTTCCCTTTTCTTCTTATACCCGAAACCCACTTTCATTTTTTGATCCCATTTTTAAAGAATTAAAAAAAAAAATTAAAAATTTGAAAAATAATTTTTTTCTTTTAAACGAAAAAACACAATTTTTTCTAAATGTATCAAAAGAAACAGAAAAATGGATCATTAAAAGTATTATCAAAAATTTTCTATTTATAAAAGAAAAAATAAAAAAACTAGCACTATCAAATCGTTTATTTATATTTGAATTGAGTGAAACTCAAAAAGATTCAACAATCAGTAAGAGTAATCCAATGATTTACGAATCATCCATTCCAATTCAATCTATTAATTGGACAAATTCTTCATTGACAGAAAAAAAAATAAAAGATCTGAATGATAGAACAAAGACAATCATAAAACAAATAGAAAAATTTACAAAAGACAAGAAAAAGGGGTTTATAATTTCAGATATAAATATTAGTTATAACAAAACAACTTATGATGATAAAAGATTAGAATTACAAAAAAATATTTGGCAGATATTACAAAGAAGAAATGTTCGATTAGCCCGTAAATCACATTATTTTTTTCAATTTTTCATGGAAAGGGTATACGTGGATATCCTTCTATGTATTATTAATATTCCTAGGATCAATGTACAGCTTTTTCTTGAATCAACAAAAAAAATTATTAATAAATACATTTACAATAATGAAGCAAATGAAGAAAGAATTGATAAAAAAAATCAAAGTATAATTCACTTTATTTCTACTATAAAAAAATCAATTTTTAACATTAGTAATACGAATTCACAGAATTTTTGTGACATATCCTCCTTGTCACAAGCATATGTATTTTACAAATTATCACAAACCCGAGTTATTAACTTAGATAAGTATAAATTAAGATCCGTTTTTGAATATCATGGAACACCTCTCTTTCTTAAGAATGAAATAAAGGATTATTTTTTTGGAGTACAAGGAATATTTAATTCCAAATTAAGACATAAGAACCCTCCCAATTCTGTAATGAATCAATGGACAAATTGGTTAAAAGGTCATTATCAATACGATTTATCTCAGAGTAGATGGTCTAGATTATTCCCACAAAAATGGAGAAATAGAATGAATGAACGTCGTGTGGCTAAAAATAAAGATTTAACCAAATGTCATTCATATGAAAAAAACCGATTAATTCTTTACAAAAAACAAGAAATAGGCTCATTAACAAATAAAAAAATAAAAAAAAAATATGGATATGATCTTTTATCATATAAATCTATTAATTATGCAGATAAGAAGGACTCATATATTTATGGATATAGATCACCATTCCAAGCAAATAATAACCAAGCGATTTCTTATAATTACAACACGCGTAAACAAAAATTATTTGATATGACGGATGATATTCCTATCAAGAATTATATAGCAGAAGAGGATATTCTAGATATAGAAAAAAATCGGGATAGAAAGTATTTTGGTTGGAGAATTCTTAATTTTTCTCTTAGAAAGAAAGTTGATTTTGAGGCTTGGATCAATACCGATTATGATTTTACGATTCATCAAGAAATCAACCCATCCAATCCAAAAAAAAGCTTTTTTGATTGGATGGGAATGAATGTAGAAATACTAAATCATTCCATATCGAATCGGGAATTTTGTTTCTTCTCTAAATTTTTGATATTTTATAATGCATATACGAGTAACCCGTGGATCATACCAATCAAATTACTTTTTTTCAATTTTAATGTAAATAAGAATTTTAGTGAAAATAAGAACATCACTGGAAAGAAAAAAATAAATATTTTTAGACCATCGAAAAAAAAAAAATCTCTTGAATTAGAGTTAGAGACTCGAAATCAAGGAAAAACAGAATACGCAGGTCGGGTAAATCTTGAATCATCTCTCTCAAAGCAAGAAAAAGATGTTGAAGAAGATTATGCAGGATCGGAGGGTGTAAAAAAAAAGAAATACAAGAACAGCATCGAAGCAGAACTGAATTTCTTCCTAAGAAGGTATTTGCTTTCTCAATTGAACTGGGATGATTGCTTAAACGAAAGAATAATTAATAATATCAAAATATATAGTCTCCTGCTTAGACTGAGAAGTCTAAAAGAAATTGCTATAGGCTCTATTCAAAGAGGAGAACTAAATCTAGATATTATGAAAATTCAGACTCCGAAGGATTTCACTCTTACAGAATTGAGTAAAAATAAAGAATTTATGAAAAAAGGAATATTCAGTATCGAACCAGTTCGTCTGTCTAGACAAAACGATGAACAATTTATTATGTATCAAACCATAGGCGTTTCGTTGATTCATAAGAGAAAGCACCAATTTAATCAAAGATACCGAGAAAAAAGCTATGTTGTTAATAAAAATTTTGATAAATCCATTACAAGAACAAGAGATCAAAAGATGACTGAAAATAAAGAAAAAAATCATTATGATTTACTTGTTCCTGAAAATATTTTATCCGCTAGACGTCGGAGAGAATTGAGAATTCTAATTTGTTTCAATCCTAGGAATAAAAATAGTGTGCATAGAAATACGGCATTTTACAATGAGAATAAAGTGAATACTTGCTGTCAAGTTTTGGCTACAAGTAAAGATCTGGATAGAGATAAAAAAAAACTAATTAATTTAAAGTTATTTCTTTGGCCAAATTATCGATTAGAAGATTTAGCTTGTATGAATCGCTATTGGTTTGATACCAATAATGGCAGCCGTTTCAGTATGGTAAGGATACATATGTATCCGCGATTGAAAATTCGTGAATCTAATTTTTTTTACTTCCCGTAACATATCTTATCTGGTATGCGAAGACAAATAGATTCACACACGCATTGTCTTACCTTCTATTCTGAAGCATGATACTAATTCAATGATATATCCATTAGATCTATAAATGAATCAACAAAATCTTCTTATTTTAAGTCTACAATTTTTCTTTTGTGAATACATAAATATAGTATTTTTTGTATACCTATTTGAATTGGATTGATTAATAATAATTAATTTGAAAAAAAAATCAGGAATTCTTAAGGAAATTAAGATTATTGTATATACCAAATTTAAAATATATACCAAATTAAAAAATGAGTGTCATTATTATTACTGATCAATAAAAATATCTATAATCTATAAAAAAAAAGGGGGGGGGGAAAGAGTAGCTTTCATTTTATGGTAAAAAATTCATTTATACCAGTTATTTCACAAGAAAAAAAAGAAGAAAACCCGGGATCGATTGAATTTCAAGTTTTAAATTTCACCAATAAGATACGAAGACTTACTTCACATTTGGAATTGCACAGAAAAGACTATTTATCTCAAAGGGGTTTACGTAAAATTCTGGGAAAACGGCAACGACTCCTGTCTTATTTGTCAAAGAAAAATGTAATACGTTATAAAAAATTAATTAATCAGTTGGGTATTCGGGAGTCACAAACTCATTAATTTGAAGAATCATTTTGAATTATTCGACTTATTAGATCTTGAATTTTGATGAACTTATTTTTGTTTTAAGCAATTCATGGAAGAATGAATCGAGGAAAACCCTATGAATGCCCCAGCTACAAGAAAAGATCTCATGATAGTCAATATGGGTCCTCACCACCCATCAATGCATGGTGTTCTTCGACTCATTCTTACTCTAGATGGTGAGGATGTTATTGATTGTGAACCAATATTGGGTTATTTACATAGAGGGATGGAAAAAATTGCGGAAAACCGAACAATTGTACAATATCTGCCTTATGTAACACGTTGGGATTATTTAGCTACTATGTTCACAGAAGCAATAACCGTAAATGGACCGGAACAGTTAGGAAATATTCAAGTACCTAAAAGAGCCAGCTATATCCGAGTAATTATGTTGGAGTTGAGTCGTATAGCTTCTCACCTACTATGGCTGGGACCTTTTATGGCAGATATTGGTGCACAAACCCCTTTCTTCTATATTTTCAGAGAAAGAGAATTAATATATGATCTATTCGAAGCTGCCACAGGTATGAGAATGATGCATAATTATTTTCGTATCGGAGGAGTAGCGGCTGATCTACCTTATGGCTGGATAGATAAATGTTTGGATTTCTGCGATTATTTTTTAACAGGGGTTGTTGAATATCAAAAACTTATTACGCGAAATCCTATTTTTTTAGAACGGGTTGAGGGAGTAGGCATTGTTGGTGGAGAGGAAGTAATAAATTGGGGTTTATCAGGACCAATGCTTCGGGCTTCCGGAATACAATGGGATCTACGTAAAGTTGATCACTATGAGTGTTACGAGGAATTTGATTGGGAAGTTCAATGGCAAAAAGAAGGAGATTCATTAGCTCGTTATTTAGTACGAATTGGTGAAATGATGGAATCCATAAAAATTATTCAACAGGCTCTGGAAGGAATTCCGGGAGGGCCATATGAGAATTTAGAAATCCGCTGCTTTGATAGAGAAAAGGATCCAGAATGGAATGATTTTGAATATCGATTCATTAGTAAAAAACCGTCTCCGACTTTTGAATTGCCGAAACAAGAACTTTATGTGAGAGTTGAAGCCCCAAAGGGAGAATTAGGAATTTTTCTAATAGGGGATCAGAATGGTTTTCCTTGGAGATGGAAAATTCGTCCACCGGGTTTTATCAATTTGCAAATTCTTCCTCAGTTAGTTAAAAGAATGAAATTGGCTGATATTATGACAATACTAGGTAGCATAGATATCATTATGGGAGAAGTTGATCGTTGAAATGATAATTGATACAACAGAAGTACAAGATATCAATTCTTTTTCCAGATTGGAATCTTTAAAAGAGGTCTATGGAATTATATGGGTACTTGTCCCTATTTTTACTCTTGTATTGGGAATCACAATAGGTGTACTAGTGATTGTATGGTTAGAAAGAGAAATATCCGCAGGGATACAACAGCGTATTGGACCTGAATACGCCGGCCCTTTGGGAGTTCTTCAAGCTCTAGCAGATGGAACAAAACTACTTTTCAAAGAGAATCTTATTCCATCTAGGGGAGATATTCGTTTATTCAGTATTGGACCATCCATATCAGTCATATCAATTCTAGTAAGCTATTCAGTAATTCCTTTTGGCTATAACTTTGTTTTAGCTGATCTCAATATCGGTGTTTTTTTATGGATTGCTATTTCGAGTATTGCTCCCATTGGACTTCTTATGTCAGGATATGGGTCAAATAATAAATATTCCTTTTTGGGTGGTCTACGGGCTGCTGCTCAATCGATTAGTTATGAAATACCATTAACTCTATGTGTGTTATCAATATCTCTACGTGTGATTCGTTGAGACAGAAACTTTTCCATGCTCCTTTCTTTTCTTCTTTATAGGAAAGGGGTAGAAAAAATGGAATAGATATCCTGATTTTCATTATTTTTATTCAGAATTCGGATTGATGAACTAAATCAGATAGTTATATGAGTGAAATAAAACAGCTTCTATTTAAATTAATAATATATGTATATTAATATACTATTATATATTAATATACTATGATTTGAATTTCATTTGAATCTGCAGTAAAAATATTGAGTCTCATTTTCTATGTATAAGAATTAAGTGGAAAAAAAGATTATAAGCGGAAGAAACCGTTTACCCCAAAATTGGTTGATTAGTCATCCTGTCTTGAAGCGGGCTCAAAAGACCAACCTTATTGAGTTTTCACTACCGTTTGTATGAATTACCATACGCGTATTACCATAAATAAAGGGGGATTGATAAAAAATGAGTGGATGGTTAGAAACACCAAGATACACAAAGGATTAGTAATGGATATTATGTAAATTATCCAAAAGAGCATTTCCGCATAATATAAAAAGAATACTAATTGGGGCTTTAAGTTGGTAGAAATAATCAGGCAGTACTCCCCACAATTCCGATCCAGAGTATGCTCCTATCCACTGATTAAATAAATGACTATCAGAAACGAAAGAATCCTTTAATTTTTTTTAAATCCCCTTTCTTTTGCACATAAAAAAGAAAAAAGAAGAATAGGAACGAAAAAAAAAAAAGAAAGAATAATATAATACAATTAAAAGAGGGATCCTTTTTGATTCTTTCTTATATCCATATTCATGGAGATACAATTCATGTCATAATTCATAAACTAATGTCGAATTTTTTTACGTAATCGAAAACGATGGGTTATTGATAATTCTAAAGGAGTATTTTATTGAAGAATTAAATTATTACTCAACAAATTCAAATTTTTAAGGGATGAGATCAATTCAGAAGTACCTTTTGTATTTATTATTATAACAGACAGAATTCAATTGGTCTAATTCAAGACCGTCCAATAGATTTTAATCCTATCTATCCTAGGGCAAGATAAATAACCGGCCCGGTCTTTAGATTTATTTATGACCTTCGAGGAGCCGTATGAGGTGAAAATCTCATGTACGGTTCTGTAATAGCGATGGGAACAGTAATGTTATCACCGACTAGGATTATCTAACAGTTTAAGTACAGTTGATATAGTTGATGCGCAATCAAAATATGGTTTTTGGGGATGGAATTTGTGGCGTCAACCTATAGGTTTTATCGTTTTTCTAATTTCTTCCCTAGCGGAATGTGAAAGATTACCTTTTGATTTACCAGAAGCAGAAGAAGAATTAGTAGCAGGTTATCAAACCGAATATTCGGGTATAAAATTTGGTTTATTTTACGTTGCTTCCTATTTAAACTTATTAGTTTCTTCATTATTTGTAACAGTTCTTTACTTGGGCGGTTGGAATATCTCTATTCCGTACATATTCGTTTCTGAGCTTTTTGAAATAAATAAAACATGTGGAGTTTTTGGAACTACAATTGGTATCTTTATTACATTAGCTAAAACTTATTTGTTCTTGTTCGTTTCTATCACAACAAGATGGACTTTGCCTAGGCTAAGAATGGATCAATTATTAAATCTTGGATGGAAATTTCTTTTACCTATTTCTCTCGGTAATCTATTATTAACAACTTCGTTTCGACTGTTTTCACTGTAAAAGATTGATATTCTATATTCATAACTTGTCTGAAACAAGAGAAAGAAACAAAACAAAAATATTCATAGATATTCACGATATGTTCCTTATGGTAACTGGGTTCATGAATTATGGTCAACAAACAGTACGAGCTGCAAGGTACATTGGTCAAAGTTTCATGATTACCTTATCCCACGCAAATCGTTTACCTGTAACTATTCAATATCCTTATGAAAAATTAATCACATCGGAACGTTTCCGCGGTCGAATCCATTTTGAATTTGATAAATGCATTGCTTGTGAAGTATGTGTTCGTGTATGTCCTATAGATCTACCCGTTGTTGATTGGAAACTGGAAACTGATATTCGAAAGAAACGATTGCTTAATTACAGTATTGATTTCGGGATCTGTATATTTTGTGGTAACTGCGTTGAGTATTGTCCAACAAATTGTTTGTCAATGACTGAAGAATATGAACTTTCGACTTATGATCGTCACGAATTGAATTATAATCAAATTTCTTTGGGCCGTTTACCAATGTCAGTAATTGACGATTATACAATTCGAACAATTCAATTCAAATAAATTTTTTTTTTATATATTAATTTTTATATATTAATATAATATTTTTATATTTATAATAATATAATATTTTTATATTTATAAATATATTAATATAATTATAAATATATTAATATAATATTTTTATAATTAAATATATAATATATTTAAATATTTGTAATTAAATATATAATATATTTTATATAATATATTTAAATATTTGATATATATATTATTAATTCAAAAAAATTAGAATTATATTATATATATATTATATATATAGTTTAATATATATATAGTAATATATATATATATAGTAATATATATATAGTATAATAGTATAGTTTCGAACTACTCTTTCGTATAAAGAATCAGATTAGTCCTATAACTGTACCTATATCAATTCACACTCCTTAGGATTTAATTCAATTAGGAATTTAGTATATAAAATCTTTTCCTGGTCGTATCAATAAGATCATGAAATTTCTATTTTTTTATCTTTTATTTTACATCTAATGGATTTACCTGAACCGATACATGATTTTCTTTTAGTCTTTCTGGGATCAGGTCTTGTATTAGGAAGTATAGGAGTAGTATTACTTACCAACCCAATCTTTTCTGCCTTTTCGTTGGGACTGGTTCTTGTTTGTATATCTTTATTCTATATTTTATCAAACTCCCATTTTGTAGCTGCAGCACAGCTACTTATTTACGTGGGAGCTATAAACGTTTTAATCATATTTGCTGTGATGTTCATAAATGGTTCAGAATATTACCAAGATTTTCATCTTTGGACCGTTGGGGATGGAGTTACTTTGATGGTTTGTACAAGTATTTTTGTTTCACTAATAACTACTATTCCAGATACATCATGGTACGGGATTATTTGGACTACAAGATCAAATCAGATTATAGAACAAGATTTGATAAATAATAGTCAACAAATTGGAATTCATTTATCAACAGATTTTTTTCTTCCATTTGAACTCATTTCAATAATTCTTTTAGCTGCTTTGATAGGTGCAATTGTCGTGGCTCGCCAGTAAGAATAGAACTAGTAACATCAATCTAAATTCTATTTTGTTCTATTTTATTTCATCCATTTCCTTTGAATTTTATATGTGAAAGTGAAGTTTATGTTTAAAATAATTTTTTTTTATTCGATTTATTACCAATATATTCTTTTGGTCCGTACTTGTTATATTCTCTAGTCAATCGAATCTGTTGAATTGTTGTTCATATTGAAATGAATCGAAATTGATAAGGAGTTGGTCAATGATGCTCGAACATGTACTTGTTTTGAGTGCCTATTTATTTTCTATCGGTATCTATGGATTGATCACGAGCCGAAATATGGTTAGAGCCCTTATGTGTCTTGAACTTATACTGAATGCGGTTAATATAAATTTCGTAACTTTTTCTGATTTTTTTGATAGTCGCCAATTAAAAGGAAATATTTTTTCAATTTTTGTTATAGCTATTGCAGCCGCTGAAGCAGCTATTGGACCGGCTATTGTTTCGTCAATTTATCGTAACAGAAAATCAACTCGTATCAATCAATCGAATTTGTTGAATAAATAGTATTAATCATAAAAATTAGAATTTAGAATATTGAAATTCGCATGTATGATACACAACCTATGATCATGTTTGCGAAAACGTAAGAAATCAAAGTATCTTGGCCCTCTCTTATGAAGTGATCCAGAAGTAGATTGATTAGAAAAATTCTGGTAAATCATTGATTCGTCTGGTGTCTAAATATATGATTCATTTACAAGTTTACTAGATCGAAAATTTCTGATGTTCAAAAATTAATAGATCCAATGTCACATTCAGTAAAGATTTATGATACATGTATAGGATGTACTCAATGTGTCCGAGCCTGCCCCACAGATGTATTAGAAATGATACCTTGGGACGGATGTAAAGCTAAGCAAATTGCTTCTGCTCCAAGAACAGAGGACTGTGTTGGTTGTAAGAGGTGTGAATCCGCCTGTCCGACGGATTTCTTGAGTGTTCGAGTTTATTTATGGCATGAAACAACTCGAAGCATGGGTCTAGCTTATTGATACGTTTCAAAAAACCACACACGAATACTATTTTTTTACTGACAAAAACCCGTGCTCAAAATAGAAAAGATTTTTTTCTATTTTGAGCACGGGTTTTTCTGGCCCAAGTGTATCTTATTTTTACCACGAATTTTTTTCCTTGGTTAACAATAGTTGTAGTTTTGCCAATATCCGCGGGTTCCTTAATCTTCTTATTTCCCCATAGAGGAAATAAGGTGATTAGGTGGTATACTATTTGTATATGCTTAATGAATCTTCTTCTAACAACCTATGCATTCTGTTATCATTTCGAATTGGACGATCCATTAATCCAATTGACGGAGAATTATAAATGGATCAATTTTTTTTATTTTTACTGGAGATTCGGAATAGATGGACTCTCTATAGGACCTATTTTACTGACGGGATTTATCACCACTTTAGCCACTTTAGCGGCTCAACCGGTTACTCGGGAATCCCGATTATTCCATTTCCTGATGTTAGCAATGTATAGTGGTCAAATAGGATCATTTTCTTCTCGAGACATTTTACTTTTTTTCATCATGTGGGAATTAGAATTAATTCCCGTTTATCTACTTTTATCCATATGGGGGGGAAAGAAACGTTTGTATTCAGCTACAAAGTTTATTTTGTATACTGCAGGAAGTTCTATTTTTTTATTAATCGGAGTTCTAGGTATCGGTTTATATGGTTCCAATGAACCAACATTAAATTTTGAAACATCAGCTAATCAATCGTATCCTGTGGCACTGGAAATAATATTCTATATTGGATTTCTTATTGCTTTTGCTGTCAAATCGCCGATTATACCCTTACATACATGGTTACCAGACACCCACGGAGAGGCACATTACAGTACTTGTATGCTTTTAGCCGGAATCTTATTAAAAATGGGAGCGTATGGATTGGTTCGAATTAATATGGAATTATTACCCCACGCTCATTCTATATTTTCCCCCTGGTTAATTATATTAGGCGCAATTCAAATAATCTATGCAGCTTCAACATCTCTTGGTCAACGTAATTTAAAAAAAAGAATAGCTTATTCCTCCGTATCTCATATGGGTTTCATAATTATAGGAATTGGTTCTATAAGCGATACGGGACTCAATGGAGCCATTTTACAAATAATCTCTCATGGATTTATTGGTGCTGCGCTTTTTTTCTTGGCAGGAACGAGTTATGATAGAATACGTCTTTTTTATCTCGACGAAATGGGCGGAATGGCTATTCCAATGCCAAAAATATTCACGGTTTTCAGTATCTTATCGATGGCTTCTCTTGCATTGCCGGGCATGAGCGGTTTTGTTGCAGAATTGATAGTTTTTTTTGGAATAATTACCAGTCCAAAATATCTTTTAATGACAAAAATACTAATTACTTTTGTAACGGCAGTTGGAATGATATTAACTCCTATTTATTCATTATCTATGTTACGCCAGATGTTCTATGGATACAAGCTTTTTAATACACCAAACTCTTTTTTTTTTGATTCTGGGCCGCGAGAGTTATTTATTTCGATTTCTATCCTTATACCTATAATAGGTATTGGTATTTATCCGGATTTCATTTTCTCATTATCCGTTGACAAGGTCGAAGCTATTCTATCGAATTTTTTATAGATAGTTTTCATGAATAAAACAAAAAAAAAAAAGAGCAATAAATCCTATTTTTTTTTAATAGTGTCCATTGTACAATGAAAAAAAAAAGACTTTTTATTCTTGGATTAATAAAAAAAAAGGAACTGGAATTGTAACCGGATCTGTTTGGTGTTTGTGAGAACCCCTTGAATCACTACATTACTTGATTTAAAGGGTTCTCGACGGTTTATGCGAAGTTTTCTTATACTCTTATATATATATATAATATGCTTACTATGTTTGTATTTGTCAGGCCCTTTACTCACTTTAATTCAATTAGATGTAAATGAACCATAACTATGTAGTCCTATTCCTAATAGATTGATCCCAAAATAGCATATCCAAATTATAAGAAAGCCCATAGAGGCCACTATTGAAGAATTTACACCTTCCAATTTTTTATTTTTTCTAGTATGTAAATAAATCGCGAATATGGTCCAAGTAATAAACGCCCAAGTTTCCTTTGGATCCCAATTCCAATATGATCCCCATGCCTCATTAGCCCATACTGCTCCCGAAAGAATACCTATGGTTAAAAAGATAAAACCTAGACTAATAATACGATAACTCCAACGATCCAATTGTTGAATAAATTGAGACCTGTAATAATTTCTATAAGAAAGAAAAGAAGTGTTTCGTAAAACATTGTTTCTTTCGTTCATGTATTTGATCTCAGCAAAAGAAAATGACTCATAAAAAAAAAATGGTTCTTACCAATAATTCTTATTATGACTTTTCGAAATGTAATGACTAAAAGAGCTACTGATAATAATGATCCACATAAAAGAGATGCATAGCCCAATACCATCATACTTACGTGCATCATTAACCAATGCGATTGTAGAGCGGGTACTAATATTGCGGATTGATGCATTTTGGTTAAAAGACCCGAAGTAGCAAAGCCTTGGGTAAAAATAACACTTGGTGCGATTATTGTGCTTAAATAGTTTTTAAGCTTTTTAAAACCAAAACCTGGAACTATATGAAAAATGTAAAAACCCCATGAAAGAAAGATTAATGATTCATATAAATCACTTAATGGTAAATGGCCCGAAAAAATCCAACGAGTAAGTAATAATCCTGTTATACAGAAAAAAGATACTATCATGCCTTTTTCGGACGAATCATATAGTCCTATGATTTCATTGACTAATAAGGATATCAAATGAATTGCAATTACAATTGATACGACCGAAAACGATATATGAGTTAATATATGCTCTAAAGTTGAAAATATCATATAAAAAAATGAATAAAAAAAAAAAAAAGATCTCCTGAATGGAAATCAGGAATTGAATTCATTATAGGACTTACTCTTTTAGAAAATAAGATGCCATGCCGCCACTCGGACTCGAACCGAGATGCTCTAGCACTGCTTCCTAAGAGCAGCGTGTCTACCGATTTCACCATAGCGGCTTGCTCGAAATCATAATAATCGATTTTTCGTCAATCGTCGAGATTGAAAGAGTAAATTCAAATGGAATATTTGTTTACTAAATATTCCATTTAGTAAACACAAATTTGAAACATTAAACATCAAAGAATTTAAATAAAAAAAAAGCCAACTACAATAATAATTCTTATTCTCGTTCTTTTTTTCGTTTAGAGTGTCAGTTTTATTTAACTTAACAACGGGGAATGGGGTTTTTCATAGTTTATGCTCTCTCAAAAAGGTACCGTTGGAACTAGATAGTTCTTACTTCAATCCATGAGCGGAACCAAAAAAAATGTTCTTTCTCATTTTAATTTTTTATTTATTTTATGAATCTAAAGAAATGCATTTTTTTTTTCAATGAACGAAAAATAGTATTTTTATGAATCAAAAATTTAGCAGTACATTCAAAGGATTTATATAAATAAATATTTGCATAGCTTTGTATTAATCCTTAGGGTTTTTATTGGGTCGAGAAGTTAAGATTTAGAAAACCAATTAAATTAATAGTTAAACATATCAGATAAAAAAGAGTTTCGATTTATACCGTAATCTTACTTTCTTAAATTGAATTAATATATAAATTTCTTATTTCTATATTTTGTTTTAATTGATCTTCTAGTACAAACATAGGATCCTATTTTAGATCATTCAAAATTAGAAAATTATTAAATATAAAATATCCACTAAATGGGAAGGTTTACTTTTTTAATTGGGTTAAAAGCGGGCGGTATATATAATTAGTGATAGGAATTTCGAGAAATAATGCTTCAAAAATTTACAAAAACAAGTTTGAAACTTAATCAATCAGTTTCAATGACCAATGTTCCATTAAGTTTTTCTTTCTAAAGATCTTATACCTACTCTTATTTAGTTATCTAGTATACTACCTAGTATAATAAATACTATAAATTATATATAAATATAAAAAAGAAAAAACACTTTTTTTATTGAGCCGATGGGGAAAATAAGAATCCCCATCCCGAAAAATGAAAAATGAGAAAACATAGTTGTGTCTTTTTTTTTTGTTTGAAAAGTGCCGTTTTTTTTTACAATTCAGTAGACAAAATAATTATTATTCTACATATCATAAGAGCAAAATGGGTTCAATTTTATATTGATCAGTTCAAAACATTAGAAAATAGAAATTATTACTTTTATTATATCTCTTTAATTAATAATATATATTTTAATTTAATTAATATATATTTTAATTTAATTAATAATATATATATATATAATAATATATATATATAATTAATAATATATATATATATAAATAAATATAAAAAAAAAGAAAAAATTAAAAAATAATAAACTAAATTTGACTATTCTTTGAGTCCAGCTAATTCAGATTATTCCAATGATTGTATTTGTTGCACAAAAAAACTTTTTGAGTTCCCCGTAGAAAGAGATTTCGCTAACGAAAAAGCTTTCAACGCTGCCCAATATCCCTTCTCTTTCCAAATAGTTTTCCGAATCCTTTTTTTTGATATAGAAGTGCGTTTTTTTGGAACTGCCATTCAAAAATTATACTAGTTTATTCATTGCTTGGATGTGAAAGACATCTATTGTTCAAAATGAATTGTTCTTTAATTAGCCATATATTTATCTTATCTTTCTAAAGTATACTATTATACTCCCTTTCATAAAAAAAATGTGAATATGTAAAAATCACATAGTCTTTTTTTTAATCTTTTATGTAATTCTTAAAAAAAAAAAGAAAAAAAAAGTTGATTTTTCACTAGTAATTTGGTCATATCATTTGACCCATTTTCACTTCGTACTTTGAAGGACGAAAATTAAGAACAATAGAAAATTCTATTTCTATCTTAATCTTAATTTTTTTTTATTAACTGAACCTTTTCAAAAGAGATAAAATTGGCGAATAAGAAACAAAACTCATTAAGAATAAAAATCTTTTTTTTTTTTTCTTTTTTTTTGTATGGAATATACACATAAATATTCATGGATCATACCTTTCCTTCCACTTCCAGTTCCTATGTTAATAGGAGTGGGACTTCTCCTTTTTCCCACGGCAACAAAAAAAAGTCGCCGTATGTGGGCTTTTCCTAGTGTTTTATTGTTAAGTATAGTTATGATTTTTTCGGTGGATCTGTCTATTCATCAAATCAATAACAGTTCTATCTATCAATATGTATGGTCTTGGACTATAAATAATGATCTTTCTTTAGAGTTTGGCTACTTGATCGATTCACTTACCTCTATTATGGCAATATTAATCACTACTGTTGGAATTCTGGTTCTTATTTATAGTGACAATTATATGTCTCATGATGAAGGATATTTGAGATTTTTTGCTTATATGAGTTTTTTTAATACTTCAATGTTGGGATTGGTTACTAGTTCTAATTTGATACAAATTTATATTTTTTGGGAATTGGTTGGAATGTGTTCTTATCTATTAATAGGTTTTTGGTTCACACGCCCTATTGCGGCAAATGCTTGTCAAAAAGCGTTTGTAACTAATCGTGTAGGGGATTTTGGTTTATTATTAGGAATTTTAGGTCTTTATTGGATAACGGGTAGTTTGGAATTTCGGGATTTGTTTGAAATATTCAATAACTTGATTTATAATAATGAGGTTAATCTTTTATTTGTTACTTTGTGTGCCTTCCTGTTATTTGGCGGTTCAGTTGCGAAATCTGCCCAATTCCCCCTTCATGTATGGTTACCGGATGCTATGGAAGGACCTACCCCTATTTCCGCTCTTATACATGCTGCTACTATGGTAGCGGCGGGAATTTTTCTTGTAGCCCGGCTTCTTCCTCTTTTCATAGTTATACCTTCCATAATGAATGGAATAGCTTTGATAGGTATAATAACAGTAGTATTAGGAGCTACTTTAGCTCTTGCTCAAAAGGATATTAAGAGAAGTTTGGCCTATTCTACAATGTCTCAATTGGGCTATATGATGTTAGCTCTAGGTATGGGCTCTTATCGAGCCGCTTTATTTCATTTGATTACTCATGCTTATTCAAAAGCATTGTTGTTTTTAGGATCCGGATCCATTATTCATTCAATGGAAGCTATTGTTGGATATTCTCCAGATAAAAGTCAAAATATGGTTATTATGGGCGGTTTAACAAAACATGTGCCAATTACAAAAACCGCTTTTTTAGTAGGTACACTTTCTCTTTGTGGTATTCCACCCTTTGCCTGTTTTTGGTCCAAAGATGAGATTCTTAATGATAGTTGGTTGTATTCACCAATTTTCGCAATAATAGCTTGTTCCACAGCAGGATTAACCGCATTTTATATGTTTCGGATCTATTTACTTGTTTTTGAAGGATATTTAAACGTTAATTTTAAAAATTACAATGGAAAAAAAAATAGCTCGTTCCATTCAATATCTTTATGGGGTAAAGAAGGGAAAAAAAAAAAAAAAATTCATTTATTATCTTTAGTAACAATGAATAATAATGAAAGGGCTTCCTTTTTTCGGAAGAAGATACATCTACATCGAATTGATAGAAATATAAAAAACATAACACGGCCTTTTATTGAGATTACCTATTTTGGAACTAAGAACACTACTTTTTCCTATCCCCATGAATCGGAAAATACTATGCTATTTTCTATGCTTGTATTAGTACTATTTACTTTGTTCATTGGGGTCATAGGAATTTCTTTCGATCAAGAAGGAATAGATTTGGATATATTATCCCAATTGTTAATTCCGTCTATAGACCTTTTACATCCAAATTCAAAGAATTCTGTGGATTGGTATGAATTTGTCACAAATGCAACTTTTTCGGTCAGTATAGCTTTTTTCGGAATATTTATAGCGTCTTTTTTCTATAAGCCTGTTTATTCATCTTTACAAAATTTGAACTTACTTAATTTTTTTTCTAAAAATGTTTCTAAAGAAATTGTTGCAGATAAAATAAGAAATGTCATATATGATTGGTCATATAATCGTGGTTACATAGATGCTTTTTATGGAATATCTTTAATTAATAGTGTAAGAAGATTAGCTAAACTAAATTATTTTTTTGATAGACGAGTAATTGATGGAATTCCAAATGGGGTTGGTATTACAAGTTTTTTTCTGGGAGAGGTTATAAAATATGTAGGGGGTGGACGAATTTCTTCGTATATTTTATTGTATTTTTTTTATGCATTAATCTTTTTATTAATTTACTACTTTAACTTTTAACTTTAATTTTATTAATTATTATTTAATTTTATTAATTATTAACAATTTCACCCTTTTCTTGAATTTCTGACAGTTTCTTAATATAAAGAGGCGACGGTGTTCTGCTTAAATAGTATAAA
>JAUTWN010000020.1:0-18924 GCA_033043275.1 Ruscus hypophyllum | reverse complement strand
ATGCTATAAAAGTAACCCCGTTTATGAAAATTATTATCTGAATGGGAATCAAGAAAATTCGAAGTTAGAAATACTTATAAGTATAAATAGTAAAATACTTATAAGTATAAATAGTAAAAGTAAATTACTAAAAAAATTGATACGGAAAATAAATAAAAAAAGAGATAAGAAGAAATTCGTCCGCCCCCTACATATCTGATCCCCTCTCCTACAAAGAAACTTGTAACACCAACCCCATTTGTAATCGCATCAATTACTCGTCTATCAAAAAAATGAGTTAGTTTGGCTAGTCCTCTTATACCCCTAGTTAAGGCCATTACATAAAAAAAGTCTATGTAACCACGATTATATGACCAATTGTATATCACATTTATTATTTTGTCCCAAAAACTTCTTTTAAGACCCATTTTTACAAATAAATTTATTAAGTGCAAATTCTGGAAAGATGAATAAATAGGCCTATATAAAAGAGACGCTATAACTATTCCGAAATAGGCTATACTGACTGAAAAAATTGCATTTTTAAAAAATTCATACCAATGAAAAGAATTGTTCGAATTTTGATGTAAAAGATTTATCGATGGAGTTAACCATTTCGATAATATATCCAAATCAATTATTCCTTGATCGAAAGGAATTCCTATGGATCCAACGAAAAAAGTAAATAGGACCAATACAAGCAGAGGCAATAGCATAGTATTGTCGGATTCATGGGGATACGAGAAAGTGTCTTTATTGTCAAAATGAGTAATAGTAATAAAGGGTTGCGTCATGTTTTTTACATTTCCATCAATTGGATATGTCTTCTTCGAAAATAAAGAATCCTTTTCATTATTATTTATTGTTGATAAACAATAATTTTTTTGAATCGTTTTCGATCCTTCTTTACCCCATAGACATATTGAATAGAACGAGCTAGTTTTTTTACCACTGTAATTTTGAAAATTAACATTTAAATGTCCTTCAAAAGTAAGTAAATATATCCGAAACATATAAAATGCAGTGAATCCTGCTGTGAAACAAGCTATTATCGCGAAAATCGGTGAATACAACCAACTATCATTAAGAATTTCGTCTTTTGACCAAAAACAAGCAAGAGGTGGAATACCACAAAGAGAAAGTGTACCTAATAAAAAAGAAGTTTTTGTAATTGGCACATATTTTGTTAAACCACCCATAACAACCATGTTCTGACTTTTCTCGGGAGAATATCCAACAATGGATTCCATTGAATGAATAATTGATCCGGATCCTAAAAACAATAAGGCTTTCGAATAGGCATGAGTGATCAAATGAAATAAAGCAGCTCGATAAGACCCCATTCCTAGAGCTAACATCATATAACCCAATTGAGACATTGTAGAATAAGCTAAACTTCTCTTAATGTCTTTTTGAGCAAGAGCCAAAGTAGCTCCTAATAGCACTGTTATTATACCTATCAAAGAAATGAGATTCATTATATAAGGTATGACTGTGAAAAGAGGAAGAAGCCGAGCTACAAGAAAAATGCCTGCTGCTACCATAGTAGCAGCATGTATAAGGGCCGAAATGGGAGTAGGCCCCTCCATGGCATCAGGTAACCATACATGAAGGGGAAATTGTGCGGATTTAGCAACTGCACCGACGAATAATAGGGAGGCACACAAAGTAACAAATAAAGAATTAACCCCATTATTATAAATCAAGTTATTGAATATTTCGAACAAATCCCTAAATTCGAAACTACCTGTTATCCAATAAAAACCTAAGATTCCTAATAATAAACCAAAATCCCCTACACGATTAGTTACAAATGCTTTTTGACAAGCATTTGCCGCAATTGGTCGCGTGAACCAAAAACCTATTAATAGATACGAAAACATTCCAACCAATTCCCAAAAAATATGAATTTGTATCAAATTGGAACTAGTAACTAATCCCAACATAGAAATATTGGAAAAACTCATATAAGCAAAAAATCTCAAATAGCCTTGATCATGAGACATATAATTGTCACTATAAATAAGAACCAGAATTCCAATAGTAGTGATTAATATTGACATAATAGAAGTAAGTGAATCGATCAAGAGGCCGAACTCGAAAGAAAAATCATTATTGATGGTCCAAGACCATACATATTGATAGATAGAACTCCCATTTATTTGTTGAATAGACAGATTGACTGAAAAAATCATAACTATACTTAGCAATAAAACACTAGGAAAAGCCCACATACGACGAACATTTTTTGTTGCCGTCGGAAAAAAAAGAAGTCCCATTCCTATTAACATAGGAACTGGAAGTAGAGCTAAGGGTATGATCCATGCATATTGATATGTATGTTCCATAATAAAATCAAACTTTTTTATTCTTAATTAATTGTTTCCAATTCACCAGCTCTTATCTCTTTCGTAAGGAGTCAATCAAAAAATCAAGATATAAAAGAACTAAAATAGAGTTTTCAATTCTTATCTTATTCTTTCCAAAATACTTCAAATATTCAAACCAAGAAGTTACAATTGTTCAAATGATACGACCAAGTCACTATTGAAAAGTGACTACTTAGTTATTAAGTAAGATATTATGAAAATTTCAATCATTCCATTATTAGGATAATTTATATCCATAGAACAAGCATAAAGAATTAGACCAAAAACTGTCCTTGATTCTGATATGCATCATAGGATCCACCAACGCCAATAACTTGACTCAATAAAATGGTTATTTTAGTTAGTTTATTCGGAATCATTAATTAGTTCATTGTGGAACTGATTGATTGGCTTCTATTCCAATAAAACTAATTTCTGTTTATTGTTTATGGGAAACCCTATGATATTTCTCACTTCACATAGAACTAAAAGAAAAACATTACTAAAATTGATTTTATCAAGTCATATATTGTTTAACAGATTAACTACTAGTTTCATTCAAATTTGAAAATTTGAATTAAGGTGTACTCTCTCCTCGAGCTTGATCAATTAATAGAAAAAACATTAGAGTCTTTTTTATTAAATTAGGTAAGGGTTCTTAAGCTTTTCGATTGTTTTATTAAATGGAGTACGACGGAAATAAATGGAAATATGAATTGAAATCCCTTCTTTTGATTCTTTTTTATCAATGATAAGCAATTCAATTTCTATGGCAACGGATCTTATAGATATAGATTTGAATGAGGATAAGATAGAAAGGTATCAATCAGTACAAATTATTCTTTCTTCGGATATTGCATGTAATAGAAATAAAAAAAAAAATAAGGATGTGATTTTTTGACATTTACAGGATTTTTTTTTGTCCCTAGTGATACACACGTATCTACATTTTTTTCGATTAAAAAATCTTTAAAAATCTATGGAATCACTATATAGATAATGAATAGAAAGAAGATTCCTTTTTAACACTACATGTATTTCACATCCAACTATAGCAATGAGTAACCTCTGAATTTTTGAATGGCAGTTCCAAAAAAACGTACTTCTATGTCAAAAAAGCGTATTCGTAAAAATATTTGGAAAAAGAAGGGGTCTTGGGCAGCGGTAAAAGCTTTTTCGTTAGCGAAATCCCTTTCTACAGGGAATTCAAAAAGTTTTTTTGTGCGACAAATAACAAATAGGTAATCAAGCGTTGTAGAATTGATCTTACTCGATGAATTGGATAATGCAATTTATAATATAAGATGAATAATTTACATTAACTAAAACGAATGTTTTGAACTAACCAATATGAACCAATATGAAATGGAACTCACTGCTGTGGCATGTAGAATAAAAATTCTTCTGTCTACTGGATTCTAAAAACAGTCCTTATTTTTTTTGTTTTATTTGAAAACAAAAACAAAATAAGCACAAGATACAAACTTCCATTTTTCTTTTTATTAGGTTTTTGTCATTTCAGGGATGGGGATTGTCATTTTCCCCATCGATTCACTTTTCACAATAAGAAAAGTTTTCTTTATTTTTTTTTTTTTCTGAATCACTATTCCTTGAATCACTATATATATCCCCACTTTCGACCCAATCCATAAAAGCCTTTGTATCCAGTTAGGTCGAATTTATGTCCGAAGAATGCGTCAATTTTGTATGATTCAAAATGAAATCTATGTTTGGACTGGAGGATTGATCAAGATATATATATCTTTATAACTTTATATTTATTTAGAAATCTCTTTTTGGAAGTACAGTACAATTCTGATAGAAATTGAAATTCTTTTGTTATATGATATGTCCAACCAAAGATCTACGAAGATTGAATGGGTTTGCTAAATCCTAACATAAATTATGTATACAATAAGAATCCTAGTTATTAATAAAGTTTTGATACAAAGCTATCCAAAAAAATATTTTTTTTTATCCATGAAATCAGATAAATGAGAAATGAATCATTACAAAATGCAAATAAGATAGACAAAGGACAATTTTGAGTTCTATGCCTGGATTGAGGACAGAACTATATAGTTCTAGTTACAATTATTTGAATTGACTCTTTCAATGTCGACGATTTTATATGGATGTGCTATTATGATTTCGAGTAAGCCGCTATGGTGAAATCGGTAGACACGCTGCTCTTAGGAAGCAGTGCTAGAGCATCTCGGTTCGAGTCCGAGTAGCGGCATCTTCTAAAAGAGATACAATAAGTTCTATAATGAATTCAATTCCGGATTTCCATTCCGTAATTGAGAATTTAAAGACCCTCCTTAGGATTTTTTTATGATATTTTCGACCTTAGAACATATATTAACTCACATCTCTTTTTCGATCGTTTCAATTGTAATTACGATTCATTTGATAACCTTATTAGTCGATGAAATCGTAGGGCTATCGGATTCGTCAGAAAAAGGCATGATATCCACTTGTTTATGTATAACAGGATTATTAGTTACTCGTTGGATTTATTCGGGGCATTTACCATTAAGTAATTTATATGAATCATTAATCTTCCTTTCATGGAGTTTCTCCATTATTCATATGATTCCGTATTTTAAAAACCATAAAAATCATTTAAGCGCAATAACCGCACCAAGTGCTATTTTTACCCAGGGCTTTGCCACTTCGGGTTTTTTAACCGAAATGCATCAATCCGCAATATTAGTACCCGCTCTCCAATCCCAGTGGTTAATGATGCATGTAAGTATGATGGTATTGAGCTATGCAGCTCTTTTATGTGGATCATTATTATCAGTAGCTCTTCTAGTCATTACATTTCGAAAAAACATAGAGATTTTTTGGAAAAGCAATCATTTATTAATTGGGTTATTTTCCTTTGGTAAGATCCAATACATGAATAAAAGAAGCAATGTTTTAAAAAACATTGCTTTTCTTTCCGTTAGAAATTATCGTAGATATCAATTGATTCAGCAATTAGATCATTGGAGTTATCGTGTTATTAGTCTAGGGTTTATTTTTTTAACCATAGGTATTCTTTCGGGAGCAGTATGGGCTAATGAGGCATGGGGATCGTATTGGAATTGGGACCCTAAGGAAACTTGGGCATTTATTACTTGGACCATATTCGCGATTTATTTACATACTCGAACAAATCAAAATTGGCAAGGTGCAGATTCTGCAATTGTGGCTTCTATGGGATTTATTATAATTTGGATATGCTATTTTGGGGTCAATCTATTAGGAATAGGGCTACATAGTTATGGTTCATTCACACTAACATCTAATTGAAGAAACGACCTGACAAATATAATACATAGAAAGAACATATATAAAAAAAAACTTTTTGTATGTTTTTGAGAACCGTTTGAATCAAGTAGTGTAGTGATTCAAACGGTTCTCAAAAAAAAAACACCAAACATATCTGAAATTACAATTCAGTTCATATTTTTACTTAAGAAAAGTTAAAATAAGATCCCCTTTGTATTTTTCATTATACAACGAAGTCTTTTTGAAATCACAAGATTCTTTTATATCTTATTTATAATTCATAAAAACTATCTATAAAAGTAATTAGATAGAATAGCTTCGACCTTGTCAACTGATAGTGAGAGAACGAAATCCGGATAAATACCAATACCTATTACGGGTAGAAAGATAGAGATCGAAACAAATAGCTCTCGTGGTCCAGAATCAAAAAAAAAAGAGTTTGGAGCATTGAATAGCTTGTATCCATAGAACATCTGGCGTGACATGGATAATGAATAAATAGGAGTTAATATCATTCCAATTGCCATTCCAAAAGTAATTAGTATTTTTGGCATTAAAAAATATTTTTGGCTGGTAATTATTCCAAAAAAGACTATCAATTCTGCAACAAAACCACTCATTCCCGGCAATGCAAGAGAAGCCATCGAGAAGCTACTGAACATTGTAAATATTTTTGGCATTTGGATAGCTATTCCACCCATTTCGTCGAGATAAATAAGACGTATTCTATCGTAACTCGTTCCTGCCAAGAAAAAAAGTGCAGCACCAATAAATCCATGAGAGATTATTTGTAAAATGGCTCCATTGAGTCCCGTATCGGTTATGGACCCAATTCCTATAATTGTGAAACCCATATGCGATACGGAGGAATAGGCTATTCTTTTTTTTAAATTGCGTTGACCAAGAGATGTTGAAGCTGCATAGATTATTTGCATTGTGCCTACTATCATCAACCAGGGAGAAAATAGAGAATGGGCGTGGGGTAATAATTCCATATTAATCCGAATCAATCCATACGCTCCCATTTTTAATAAGATTCCGGCTAGAAGCATACATGTACTGTAATGTGCTTCTCCATGGGTATCTGGTAACCATGTATGTAGGGGTATAATCGGTGATTTGACAGCAAAAGCAATAAGAAATCCAAAATAAAATAGTATTTCCAATGCCACAGGATACGATTGATTAGCTGATGTTTCAAAATTTAATGTTGGTTCATTGGAACCATATAAACCCATACCCAGAACTCCCATTAAGAGAAAAATGGAACCCCCTGCAGTGTATAAAATAAACTTTGTAGCTGAGTAGAGACGTTTCTTCCCTCCCCACATGGATAGAAGTAGGTAAACAGGGATTAATTCTAACTCCCACATGATGAAAAAAAGTAAAAGGTCTCGAGAAGAAAATGATCCTATTTGACCACTGTACATTGCTAACATCAGGAAATGGAGCAATCGGGAATCTCGAGTAACTGGCCGAGCCGCTAAAGTAGCTAAAGTGGTGATGAATCCCGTCAGTAAAATGGGTCCTATGGAAAGTCCATCGATTCCTAATCTCCAGTGAAAATCAAACAAATTTATCCATTTATAATCCTCTTCCAGTTGTATTAATGGATCGTCCAATTGGAAATGATAACAGAATGCATAGGTCGTTAGAAGGAGTTCTAATAAACATATACATATAGTATACCAGCGAATCGTCTTATTTCCCTTATAAGGGAGAAATAAAATTAAAGAACCCGCAGATATTGGCAAGACTACAATTATTGTTAACCAAGGAAAATAATTCGTGGTAAAGACAAGATACATTTTGACCATAAAAACCCGTGCTCCAAAAATAATATACTTTTTATTTTTGGAGCACGGGTTTTTGTCGGTAAAAAGAAATCAAATGGATTCAAGTTGAGTTTTCTGTAACGTATCAATAAGCTAGACCCATACTACGAGTTGTCTCATGCCATAAATAAACCCGGACACTCAAGAAATCGGTTGGACAGGCGGATTCACATCTCTTACAACCTACACAGTCCTCCGTTCTTGGAGCAGAAGCAATTTGCTTAGCTTTACATCCGTCCCAAGGTATCATTTCTAATACATCTGTGGGGCAGGCTCGTACACATTGAGTACACCCTATACATGTATCATAAATTTTGACTGAATGTGACATTGGATCTATAAATTTTTGAACGTTATAAATTTTCGATCTAGTACTAGTTAAAGTAGTAAATGAATCATATATTTAGATACCAGACGAATCAATGATTTACCAGAATTTTTTTTTTCTAATCAATACTACTTCTGGATCTGTTCAGGAGAGAGAGCCAAGATACTTTGATTTCTTACCTTTTAGTAAACATGTTCATACATGTTGTACATACTAATTCAAATTGGTGAATATTCTTTATTTCTTTATTTACATGATTACTACTATTTATTCAACAAATTCGATTGATTGATACGAGTTGATTTTCTGTTACGATAAATTGACGAAACAATAGCAAGCCCAATAGCTGCTTCAGCGGCTGCAATAGCTATAACAAAAATAGAAAAAATGTCTCCTTTTAATTGTCGACTATCAAAAAAATCAGAAAATGTTACGAAATTTATATTAACTGCATTCAGTATAAGCTCAAGACACATAAGTGCTCTAACCATATTTCGGCTCGTGATCAATCCATAGATACCAATAGAAAATAAATAGGCACTCAAAACAAGTACATGTTCGAGCATCATTGACCAACTCCTCATCAATCTCGATTCATTTCATTTCAATATGAACAACAATTCAACCGATTCGATTGACTAGAATATAAAAAGTAGAATGTAACAAGTACGGAACAAAGGAAGGTATTGATAATAGATCGAACTAAAAGAATTTCTATTTTATACATGAACAATCTTCAACTAGAATTGAAGGAAAACGGATGTGATAACACAGAACAAAAGAAGTCCTTATTTATTTTATTCTCTAATCCTAAGTATTTCTTACTGACGAGCCATAGCAATTGCACCTATCAAGGCAACTAAAAGAATTATAGAAATGAGCTCAAATGGAAGAAAAAAATCTGTTGATAAATGAATACCAATTTGTTGACCATTACTTATCAAATCCTGTTCTATAATCTGGTTTGATCTTGTAGTCCAAATAATCCCGTACCATGACGTATCTAGGATAGTAGTAATTAGTGAAACAAAAATACTTGTACAAACCAGTGAAGTGACCCCATCTCCAACGGTCCAAAGATGGAAATCATTGTAATATTCTGAACCATTCATGAACATTACAGCAAATATGATTAAGACATTTATGGCTCCTACATAAATAAGGAGCTGCGCAGCAGCTACAAAATGGGAGTTCGATGGAATATGGAATAAGGATATACAAACAAGAACCAATCCCAATGAAAAGGCAGAAAAAATGGGATTGTTAAGTAATACCACTCCTAGACCTCCTAATATAAGACCTAATCCCAGAAATACTAAAAGAAAATCATGTATTGGTCCAGGTAAATCCATTATATGTAAAATAAGAGATAAATAAGTCGAAATTTTTCATGACTTTACTTTATTGACCTAATGAGGAAAAAGGAAGTTACCCTATTTTTTATGATACGTTCCTAATTGAACTAAATCTTAATGGAGCATGAATTGATGTAGATACGGTTATTGGACCAATCCCATTCTCTATCCCAAAGGATAGTTCGAAACTATATATTTAGAAATCATCACGGATATATGAATGTATTTTCAATCCAAATCAAGTCGTGATTCTCATCAATCAATAGTTAGGATTTGTAGTTATTGACCAAGCAAAACAAAAGAAGCCTCGCTTCTTTAGATCAAAACGGAACCTTAGTAATTTGTAATTGTTTTTGAATCAAAGGGTTTATCCATGTCTATTTTTATTTGAGTTTGAGGCGAATTCATAATTGTGCGAATTGTATAATCTCCAATTACTGACATTGGTAACCGACCCAAAGCAATTTGATTATAATTCAATTCGTGACGATCATAAGTGGAAAGTTCATATTCTTCAGTCATTGATAAACAGTTTGTTGGACAATACTCAACGCAGTTACCACAAAATATACAGATTCCGAAATCAATACTGTAATTAAGTAATTGTTTCTTTCGAATATAAGTTTCCAATTTCCAATCAACAACGGGTAGATCTATAGGGCATACACGAACACATACTTCACAAGCAATGCACTTATCAAATTCAAAGTGAATTCGACCGCGGAAACGCTCTGATGTGATCAATTTTTCATAAGGATATTGAATAGTTACAGGTAAACGGTTTGCGTGGGATAAGGTAATCATGAAACTTTGACCGATATACCTTGCAGCTCGTACTGTTTGTTGACCATAATTCATGAACCCAGTTATCATAGGGAACATATCGTGAATATCTATAAATAATTTGATGTTTTTTTTTTTCTCTTGTTTGAGAGAAGTCATGAATCTAGAATATCGTATTCCTTTACAATGAAAGGAGTTGGAAAGAAGTTGTCAATAATAGATTACCTAGAGAAATAGGTAACAGAAATTTCCACCCAAGATTTAATAGTTGGTCCATTCTCATTCTAGGTAAAGTCCATCTTGTTGCGATAGAAATGAACAGAAACAAATAAGCTTTAGCTAATGTAATAAAGATACCAATTGTCGTTCCAAAGACTCCACCTGTTTTATTTATTTCAAATAGCTCAGGAATGAATATGTACGGAATAGAGAGATTCCAACCACCCAAGTAAAGCACTGTTACAAATAATGAAGAAATTAGTAGATTTAGATAGGAAGCAACATAAAATAAACCAAATTTGATACCGGAATATTCGGTTTGATAACCCGCTACTAATTCTTCCTCTGCTTCTGGTAAATCAAAAGGTAATCTCTCACATTCCGCTAAGGAAGAAATTATAAAAACGATAAACCCTATAGGTTGACGCCACAAATTCCATCCCCAAAAACCATATTTTGACTGCGCCTCAACTATATCAACTGTACTTGAGCTGTTAGATAATCATAGTCGGTGATAACATCACTGTTCCCATCGCTATTACAGAACCGTACATGAGACTTCAGCTTCATACGGCTCCTCAAGGGCCACAAATAAATCTAAGGACCGGTTCATATTATCTCGATATGTTTGTAGGCTAAATAGAGTCAAGATGGGTCGGAGAGTCCCGAATTAGGCCAACGAAATTCTGTCTGCTATAATCTATAATAATAAATCAAAAAAGTGCTTCGGAATTGATCTCATCCTTTATAATTTCAATAATTAGAATTTGGATTGTTCAGTAATAACTTAATTCTTCAATAAAATACTCGTTGTATCAATAGATATTTCGACCCATCTCTTTCGATTACGAAAAAGAATTAGACATTACATTAGTTCATGAATCATAATAAGAATTCTATCTCTATGAAGGAAAGAAATAATAAAAAAGGATCTCTTTATTTCCTATTACAATTCCATTCCTTTCGCTCCTATTCTTCTTTCTCATAAAAAGGGACTCTAAAAAAAAAGTAAAGGATTACTTCGTTCCGGATAGTAATTTCTTTAATTAGTGGATAGGAGCATACTCTGGATCGGGATCGTGGGGAAGTACTACTTGATCATTTCTACCAACTTAAAGTCCCAATAGGATTCCTTTTATGCAAAAATATCCCTTTGCATAACTTACATTATCTCCATTACTAATCCTTTGTGTACCTTGGTGTTCCTAACTGTCCACTTATTTTTGTTTGATCCCAGGTATTCTAATACGTAGAATAGTAAAAACTCCATACAGTTGATCTTTTGCACCCGCTTCAAGCCATGATGACTAATCAACAAATCTTGGGGTGAACAGTTTCTACTGTTTCCTTCTGTTTCACTCTTGTACATAGGGAATGAGATTCAATCTTTTTACTGCGAAATTCTAAGCTGTTTTGTTTCACTCATATAACTATCTGGTTTAGTTCATTGACCCGAATGATGAACAAAAAAATGAAGATATCTATTCAATACATTCAACTTCTTTCCTAAAAAGAAAGGAAGGAAAGAAATAAATAAAAGTTCCTATTCCAACGAATCACACGTAGAGATATTGATAACACACATGGAGTTAATGGTATTTCATAACTAATTGATTGAGCAGCAGCGCGTAGACCACCTAAAAAGGAATATTTATTATTCGATCCATATCCTGACATAAGAAGTCCAATAGGAGCAATACTTGAAATGGCAATCCATAAAAAAACACCTATACTGAGATCGGCTAGAATAAGGTGATGGCCAAAAGGAATTACCGAATAACTTAGTAGAATTGATATGACTGCTATAGATGGTCCGATACTGAATAAACGAGTATCCCCTCTAGATGGGAGAAGATCCTCTTTGAAAAGTAGTTTGGTCCCATCTGCTAGAGCTTGAAGAATTCCCAAAGGACCGGCGTATTCAGGGCCAATACGTTGTTGTATCCCCGCGGATATTTCTCTTTCTAACCACACGATTACTAGTACCCCTATTGTGATTCCCGATACAGGAATAAAAATAGGAACAAGTAGCCATATGAGCCCATAGACCTCTTTTAAGGATTCCGATCTGGAAAAAGAATTGATAGCTTGTACTTCTGTTGTATCAATTATCATTTCAACGATCAACTTCTCCCATAATGATATCTATACTACCTAGTATCGTCATAATATCGGCCAATTTCATTCTTTTAACTAGCTGAGGAAGAATTTGCAAATTGATAAAACCCGGTGGGCGAATTTTCCATCTCCAAGGAAAAACACTCTGATCTCCTATTAGAAAAATCCCCAATTCCCCTTTTGGGGCTTCTACTCTCACATAAAGCTCTTGTTTCGACAATTCAAAAGTGGGAGAAGGCTTTTTACTAATGAATCGATATTCAAAATCATTCCATTCGGAATCCCTTGTTCTATCAAAGCGTCGGATTTCTAAATTCTCATAGGGCCCCCCTGGAATTCCTTCCAGAGCCTGTTGAATAATTTTTATGGATTCCGTCATTTCACTGATTCGTACTAAATAACGAGCTAATGAATCTCCTTCTTTTTGCCATTGGACTTCCCAGTCAAATTCGTCGTAACACTCATAATGATCAACTTTACGAAGATCCCATTGGATTCCGGAAGCTCGTAGCATTGGTCCTGATAAACCCCAATTTATTGCTTCCTCCCCACCAATAATACCCACTCCTTCAACTCGTTCCAAAAAAACGGGATTCCGCGTAATAAGCTTTTGATACTCAACAACCCCTGTTAAAAAATAATCGCAGAAATCCAAACATTTATCTATCCAGCCATGAGGTAGATCAGCAGCTACTCCTCCGATACGGAAATAATTATGCATCATTCGCATACCTGTGGCAGCTTCGAATAGATCATATATCAATTCTCTTTCTCTGAAAATATAGAAGAAGGGAGTCTGTGCACCAATATCCGCCATAAAAGGGCCAAGCCATAACAAATGAGAAGCTATACGACTCAGCTCCAGCATAATGACTCTGATATAGCTGGCTCTTTTAGGTACTTGAATATTTCCCAACTGCTCTGGTGCATTTACGGTTATTGCTTCTGTGAACATAGTAGCTAAATAATCCCAACGTGTTACATAAGGCAGATATTGTATAATTGTTCGGTTTTCTGCAATTTTTTCCATTCCTCTGTGTAAATAACCCAATATGGGTTCACAGTCAATAACATCTTCACCATCTAGAGAAACGATGAGTCGAAGAACACCGTGCATTGATGGGTGGTGAGGGCCCATATTGACTATCATGAGGTCTTTTCTTGTAGCTGGTACAGTCATATCTTTTTTCCCCGATTCATTCTTCCATGAATTGCTGAAAACAAAAAGAAGTTCATCAAAATTCAAAAAATTAAAGATCTAATAAATCAAATAAAATAATTCAAAATGAATCCTTAAATTAACGAGTTTTTTGTTCCCGAATACCCAACCGACCAATTAATTCCTTATAACGTACTCTATTTTTCTTTGACAAATAAGCCAGCAACCGTTGACGTTTTCCCAGAATTTTCCGTAGACCCCTCTGAGATAAATAGTCTTTTCTGTGTAATTCCAAATGTGAAGTAAGTCTCCGTATCTTATTGGTAAAATTGAATACTTGAAATTCAACAGACCCCTTGTTTTCTTCTTTTTTTTCTTGCGAAATAGCCGAGATGAATGCATTTTTTACCATAAAAAGAATTCTTCTCCCCTTTTTATTTTTTTTTTACAGATATGGATTTTATCGATCAGTAATAATAATCTAATTCCAGTCGTTTTGGTATACACACTAATCTGAATTTCTTTATGTAATATTTACTATTTACTAGTTTTTATCAATTTGAATTAATCAATAATCAATCCAATTTGCAATTGTATTTTGATACAAGGGGGGATAGTGCATTTCTGCATCCGCAAAACAAAAGAGAATAATTTGGACCTAAGATGATAAGATTCTGTTGATTCATTCCTAGATCTAATTGATACGTCATTCAATTAGTATCATGTACCAGAATGTAATGTAAGACAAGGCATGTGTACATCTGTTTGCTTTCATATACCAGATATGGCATGTGATATATAAGGGATGCATCAACGAATTTTCAACCGTGGATACATATGTATCCTTGACATACTGAAACGACTGCCATTATTGGTATCAAACCAATAGCGATTCATACAAGCTAAATCTTCTAATCGATAATTGGGCCAAAGAAAGAACTTTAATTTAATGAATTTTTTTGTATCTGTATCAAGACGTTTGTTCTTATCCAAAACTCGACCACAGTGCTTTACCTTGTTCCCATTGCAAAATATTGGATTTCTATCCACAACATTTCTATTCCCTGAATTGAAACAAATTAGAATTCTCAATTCTCTACGACGTCTAGGCGATGAAATATTTTCAGGAACAAGCAACTCATAATGATTTTCGTTTCCAGTTCCAACTATATTTTCATGTCTTGCAATGGATTCATCAAAATCATTCTTTTCAACATATCTTTTTTCTCGGTATCTTCCATTAGTTTGGTTCTTATTCTTATGGACCAATGAAATGCTTATGGTTTGATACATAAGAAATTGTCCATCCCGTTTTATAGACAGACGAATTGGTTCAATAATTAATAGCCCTTTTTTTATCAATTCTGTAAGAGTTAGATCCTTCTGAATCAATATTACATCCAGACTCATTTCTCCGCTTTGAATAGAGGATATAGCAATTTCTTTTGGATTTATCAGCCTAAGCAGGAGACAATATACCTTGATATTATTGAGCATTCTTTGATTAAAAGGATTATCCCATCTCAATTGAAAAAGCAAATATCGTTTCAGCAATAAATTGAGTTCCGCTTCTGTATTGCTCGTGTATTGCTTTTTCTTTCTACGTTTTTTAATGTTTGACCCCGCATAATCTTCTTCAACATCTTTTTGTTGCTTTGATAGAACGGATCCAAGATTCCCTTTATTTTGTGCATCTGATCCAAGATTCCCTTGGCCCGGGAGTTCTTTTTCTTCTTGATTTAGATTCTTGAATTCAATAGATTTTTTTTCAGTAAATGATCTCCGAAGATCCTTTTTTTGTTTTTCATTGATGTTTTTATTTTCACTAACATTTTTATTTCCATTTAAATTTAAAAGAAGTAATTTGATTGGTATGACCCATGGTTTAATCTTATATGCATTATAAAGTAGCACAAATTCTGGGAAGAACCAAAGTTCCAGATTCGATGTGGGACGATTAAATATTTCTTCATTCATTCCCATCCAATCAAAAAAGGTTTTTTTTTGATTGGGTGGGTTGATTTCTTGGCGAATCGTGAGATAAAAAAGATCTTTCTTATCAATTTTATCAATTATTTGGTAATTATTAGTTCCAGTCTTAGTATTTTTATTAATGTTTGCCCCAGTATCGATATCGGTCCATGCCTCAATGTCGACTTTCTTTCTAAGACAAAAATTTAGAATTCTCCAATCAAAATATTTTCTATCCGGTTTTTTTTCCGTATCAATAATAGAATCTTCTCCTAAATAATCACTAATAGGTATACCCCCCAGTACATAGAAAAATTCGGGTTTATGTATGTTGTAATTATAATTATAGGGAATCTCTCGGCTCTTGGTTACTTGTAAGGGCGATCCATGAATATATGAGTCCTTCTTATTTTCATAATTAATATAGTTATATGATAAAAGATCATATCTATAGTGTTTTTTCAAATTTTCTTTTTGAATCGGTAATGAATACACTTCAGAATCATGTTCTGTCTCGTAATGAATGAATTGGTCTTTTTCATATTCATATGAACCAAATTTTTTTGAGTCTTTATTTTGAACCCTCCGACGTTGATTGACTCTATTTCGCCATTTTTGTGGTACTAATCTGGACCATTTAATCTGAGATAAATCATATTGATAATGACCCCTTAACCAGTTTTTCCATTCATTCATTCCAGAATTTCGAAGTCTTTTATGCCTTGATTGAGAATCAAATATTCCTTCAAAAAAATCCTTTATTCTCTCCTTAAGAAAGAGAGATGTTCCGTGATATTGAAGTACAGATTGCAAGTTATACTTGTTAATAACTTGGGTTTGTGATAATTTGTAAAATACATATGCTTGTGACAAGGAGGATAGGTCGCAAAAAATTTTTGAATTCTTATTATTCATATTAGAAGGCGACTTTTTTATAGTCGAAATAAAGTGAGTTGTTTTTTGATTTGTTTCATCAATTCCTTCTTTTTTTTTTTTATCATTGTAAATGGATTTATCAATCATTTTTTTTGTTGATTCAAAGAAAAGTTGTCCATTGATTCTGGGAATATTAATGATACATAGAAGGGTATCCATGTATATCTTTTCAATGAAAAATTTGAAAAAATAGTGCCATTTACGAATTAATCGGGCATTTGTTCTTTTTAATATTTGCCAAAAATTTGTTGATGATTCTAATTTTTTATTATCACAACTTCTTTCGTTCGGACTAATATTTATCTCGTAGGTTATAAATTTTTTTTTCTTGTCTCTTGTGATTTTTTCTATTTGATTTCTGATTGTATTTGTCCTATCAGCCAGATCCTTCATTTTTTTTTCGGTCAATAAAGAATTTGTCCAATCCATTGATCTAATTCGAATGGACGATTCATGAATCACCTGATTACTGATTATAGAATCTTTTCTATTTTTATTTTCACTCGAATCATATACTTCTCTCAATCTAAATAAGAGAATTGGATTTACTTTTGCAAGTGCTTTCATTATTATTTTTATAAATAGAATTCTTTTGATAACCCATCCTTTTGTTTCTTTTGAGACCTTTAGAAACAATTTAGTTCTTTCTTTTAAAACTCTTAAAACTAGAAAATAGTTCTTTTTTACTTTTATAATTTTTTTTTCGAGTTCTTTACAAATGGGTTCAAAAAAGGAAGGGCGTTTTCGGGGAGAACCAAAAGGCAGTTCAGCTTCCATTCCCCAAACTGTTAAAAAACAAAAATCATCTTTTTTTATTTTCTTTTTCATTGTATCTCTATGATGGGATCCTAGTTTAGATCTGTGCCAAGGTTTCAGACAGAAAGGAAATAGGATCTTTATCTGAATACCGTCGCTTAACCAGTTTTTTGGAAATTCTGTTTCTGATAATTGAACGCCATTATAGGTGCATTTAACATGTATTTCTCTACTCCATTCCTTTAAATCTTCGGACCACTCGGGAAATTGAAATAATAACATACGGCCAATATTTTTAACTATTATCAATGAAGGCAATACAATATATTTTCTAAGAATCGATTGGATTACTAACATGTAACCCCTTATTACTTGAGCACATAGAATACTATCCCAGGTTTCTGCTATTAATATCCGCGTTTCCTCTTCTCTTTTCTTCTCCTTTTTTTTCTCTTTTTCCTTTTTATCTTCCTCTTCAGAATCCGAAGTTTTAAATTCCGTTTTTTTTTCCATCCAATTTCTAAAAATTAGCTTCATCATTCCGGAGATATCAAAAGAAAAAAAAGGGGTTTTGTCTATTCTGTCCAAAAAAAGCGGGGAATGCGCGTTTGCTTGAAACAATTTCCAAGTACCCATTTTACGTCTTTGAGCGCGCATAGATCCTTTGATTATATCTCGACGAAAGTCTGATTGCTGCGAATAACGTATCAAAGCCACTTCGTTTCCTTGATCATCATTACTAGTAGTCGTGGTATTAGTATGAGTATCGGTATTCTGTCCGTTATCATTAAAAATGATTACACGTTTGGCTTTTCTTGAACGAATCTCATGATCTTCTGCCGCTTCTTCTTCATTTTCTCCCTCTTCTTGTTCCAAATTGTCGATTAATTTGTATGACCATCGAGGGACCCTTTTACTTATTTCTTTCATTCCAATATATTTTTTTCTAATTATTTGATCATTTTGATCAGTTATAACAGTATCGACTAAAAATTTTGAAAATATTGCTTGATCTTCTGAATCAATACTTCCTTGTTCTGTCAATAAAGAAAGCTCTTTAAAATTTAAACTCGGTATTGCTTCTCCAGAAAATTCACTGATTGAGGTGAAAAAATGGCCAATGTCTGTTGATAATGATTTTCTATCAAATGTATCCATTTTCTGTTCAAATTTTCGGTAATCCGTAAGAAGGATACTATGAATCTTATTTATCCAAAGCTTTTCTATGGAATCTTCTGTCGAAGTTTCATTCATGATTGAACTTGAATACAATTTTGTGATTATTCCGCGATAGGGTCCGTTCAAGAAAGGATCATGCATTTTAGGCAAGCATTCTTGTTCAGTCTCATCATTACACAATCTAGCCCTTTTTTCGAGTACATCCAGAGAAACAAATCCCTTGTCTAAAGCTTCGATTCGATTTATAAACTCGTTTCTTAAGTTGTTCTTTTTTTGTTCATTGGTATAAACAAAATGATTATACAGTTCTTCAGAGGGGAGTTTTTCAATGGTGCATAAATATATCTTTCTTTGTATCATTTCCAAAAAAGTTGACAAACTGGGTGGATATGTAAAGGATATTCTTTGTTTTCCATCACTTCGACATGTATAAAAAAAGTATTGTGACATTTCATTTCTTACAGCATTTTCAAATCGATCGTTTTTTATATATCGCAATGGACGATTCCATCGTTTATAGTCGAAAATAAGAGTCACAAGAGGTTTTTCAAACCAGAAGAGGTCTTTATCTTCTTTATCTTTAAGTATTTCTAACTTCGAATTTTCTTGATTCCCATTCAGATAATAATTTTCATAAACGGGGTTACTTTTATAGCAT
>JAUTWN010000019.1:0-15000 GCA_033043275.1 Ruscus hypophyllum | reverse complement strand
CCGCTTTCTTTTTCTTTTTAGTATACTTCTGAGGCACCAACTTAATGGTCAATTTAGACACCTGGGAAGGCTGTCTCTTCTTCTTTTCGCTCGCCTTGCGCTTGGTACACACGGTCCATCCTTCTTCATTGTCTTCCTCATCGGAATAAAAAAAAAATGAGAGTCAGATTCATAGAGATCCTCGAGCGAAGGGAGTGGATACTTTGGATCTTCCTCCAGAGCCACTGTTTCTGTCATCGGGCTTAAAGCGGATGTTTAGGCTTATGGTGAGCACATGTACGACAGAAGAAGGAGCAGGAGGAGAAGCCATACCCTTAGGAAGCTTACCCAACTCATCGCTTAACTCCCAAGAAAGGAAGACAACCCCAGTAAATCGTGCATAATTTAAGAGAAAATCTTTTCTAAAAGCCGGCGGTTTCTTTGTGTTAAGAATGGATACTTCTTGGTGTTTGCCGGAATTCCGACTTGGGGATACCTTTGACCGATTGCCATTATGATTAGTAAGATGGGGAAAAGCGGAAGAGGAAGAAGAATCTTTCAGAATGGGTCCCCCTACTCAAAACTAGGAGGGGATTATCTAAAAATCTCCGAAGCGATAGCTTTCAAGCCTTGTTCTTTCTCTAAAAATGAAGAAAGACTTGTTGGACAGGTTGGTTGGTTGTTGACCAACGGAAAGCATGGGAGAAAGAAAGATGCATGGAACTAATGAAAATGAAACATCATCCGAATTCATCAGAATCAATATAAATTAGCTAAACGAGACGGATATCAGTTTACTGAATGACTTGATCGATCGTACTAGATAGATAGCCTCAGATAGACCATAAACCTTTCATACGAAATTACTCGATCCATTCATTTAATGCGCAAGAGAAAGCGATCTATCAGACTAGAAGGAAGTTGGTCTTTCTCCATGACCCACCCCCTTCGTGCAACTTCTCGCGTAAGGCCTTCGCTCGAATGTCGTTCCCAGGGCCTTCTTCCATAAGTAGGATCCCCTACTTAAAAAAGAAGAGAGGCAAGGCTCCCTTGGCTCTAATTACAGGAGAGGGTAGTAGGCAGGCGCTTGCGGTTCAGAATGAGAATCTTCGACAGCCTTCAGTTTAGCAAGAAATTAGATCCCGACTTACTTAGCTTGAAGCATGGCTTGCCGTTTCGGGGCTCGATGCTACTCTTGGGAACATTGATACATCGACTTTCAAGCATCTCGTAGTTGAGCGGTACTGCCATCAACAGTTCCAACATGGACAAGGACTGCTGAACATGGATAGAACGAGAGTCGAACTCGCATGTCTCTCTTTTCCGGAAAGACCGAAAGAAACCTATCTTCCTTGACCATAAAGAACATCTTTTTACACCAAGCGGAAATGCGGTACCTATGACGCGGTCCCTATGACTAGTCAAAGAGGCGCTTGTGTTACGCACTCCGCGGAAAAGCGGGACCTATTAAGCTCTCCGCTTACTGGAACATGGATCCCCTTCGACACACGATGCTGCCTTCCATTCTTTGTTCGTTCTTTTGGGATGTTATTTGATCAGGAATGGGACTGAGAGAGCTAGCCCTGATTCCGTCTTCATTGACCGAGTAGCTGGACAAAGAACAAAGGAACGAGACCTATCTCACTCATCCGGACTCGTTCGATTAATGGTGTTGCTGTCAGCCCTGTTCCTAGAGATCTGGGATGGAGGGACGCAAGAAAAGTAGGAATGGGATCGATGCAGTTGCCCAGGCATCCAATGCATTTAGTACAGCTGACTGAGCACCAACACAATCTTGATGCTTAAAAGAAAACATTCAACATTTCCGCACGCTATTCGCCGTTGAAGGCTCCTTGATTTGATACTAGCACTTGAGAGCGAAAGGAAGCCTCTTCTTTTGATGATGATCTAGCTATGTCAGTTGGTTCGGCTACTACTCTTTCTTATATTATGCAATTTCGGTCCCATTCCTCAAGACAGCGGAAGGTTTCCCTAATGACTGATCAACCCATGGAACTATGGTTTGGTTACTTCTGTATGTTCTTACCGAGAACCCTTCAGATAGGGTATCTCCATGTGTGACTATATTTGTTTATAATTTCATCATTGACCGGGTGAGGCATTCCATACATCTCTTTTATCTGGAGCAGATAGACCTAGAGCAAAGCCCTTCTTTCACTCACATCTGGTACCGTGGAGTAGTACCTATGGAAAGGATCAAGACCATAGGGGAAGGGGGAACAAGCTCTTCGGAACGGATACCCATCTCTTTGAATCAAACCTTTCCCGGGATAGAAGAAAGGAGTGAACAAAGCGAAGAGCAATGGGAGATCGGGTGAGTCCAGTTTAGGTTTCGGAAAGCGCAAGATCTCATTAGTCAGGGAATGCGTAAAGATCGAGTGGGTCGAGCCTCGTATTACATCGAGCCGAGCGGAAATGAGGTCCCGCTGACGCGGAAATGCTATACTATGACTAGGTCCCTCTTAAGCTTCAAAGCTCTAGCTCCGAGCGTAATAGGGACCTATTTGACTATTAAGCTCTCCTATCTAGCTTAAGCTCGTAGCGCGAGCTTTTCAGCTCTCCGTGTATAATAGGCTCTTTAGTTACTAACGGAAATTAGGCTCCGGTGACGCGGTCCCTCTTAATAGTACGAGAGGCTCTTTAGTTACTCACTCCGCGGAAAATAGGGACCTATGACTAGGTCCTGCTTCCCGCTCCTAGGAAATTAGGGACCGCTTAATAGGTCCCGCTCTCCGCTATAGCTGACCGCTCCCGCTATCGCTTTCCTCTCCCGTGGGTCGAGCCGATCTAGAGATCTCCTCTCGCTTGCTTAGATTGGACTCGTTTCTATCTATCTCAAATCCTCAGTTTGTAGTGGTTAATCGCCCCGCCCCATGTCCTTCTTCTTAAGTGAGGTTTTTTCCGTAGTCTTACTCGTGGGAACCTGTTCCTATGCTTGTTTATGAATACTCTACCTACTAAAATTTGTATTTCTTAGGTTAGGCTGCTCCTTTATTGCCTGCTTTCTCGATGTCATTGGATGAAACTGGTGGTCGGATTACCCCTTCGTACGGAAACAAATCCCACGCATATCTTCTTTGTCTGTCACACCGTACGTCGCCCGGCTTAGGGTAGGGGGGCAGCCTCCCCAACAGACGTAGGTTGCGTACGAGCCTCCAGTAGGACTCTGGCACCCGGGTCCCGAACTAGAAGTGGTTTGATGGGTGCTCTTTGGGTTCTTAGATCAGGCGGCTACTTTACTCACTTAGCATCCTACGTAGGCGGGGGGAATCAACACCCCCCTCAACTGCCAATGGCCAAATCCTTACCCTTTTCGATCTGCTGTGGCCTACTAAAGAAACTCTACCCTTACAATATTCATTATTGAATACTGCGAATCCGCTACGCCCTTCCTTTCATTTCATAATACGATTAGCCTAATCTGCAAAGGGCGTTAGCGTGAAGAAATGCAGGATGACCAAAAACGAACTCACGGAAGTTCGATCAACAATTCCCATTTTCTTTTGACCAACTATGGTAGATATGACATCAAAAACTATATTTAGCTATTAGCCTTCAGACTAGCACCATTCCTTGCTTCTTAATTAATAAGGCAATTAACCATTGGCTCGACCGTAAGGGAGAGGCTCTACCGATAGGGAGAGGCTCGAGCATATAGAGAGGAAATTAGTACTTGGCTCTTATTACAGGAGAGGCTAGAAGCGATTGGAGTAATCTTCAATGCGCTTGCGTAGAAATGATTGAAAAAAGGACTATGGTAAACTTTTGTTAAGTTAAAGGGCAACGCCAAGATATAGAACTCACGGTTCTAGAACAGCAGCGGCTTACCAGCTGCTGAAAGCGGTTCCGGGTCACCACTCGGGCAACTGACTGATCAGGGTCTGTCTCTCCAATGAATGGTTCTGCTCCTGACCCTAGCTATTTTTGCTTATACTCGGGTCGATCGGCCATAACCACTTCCAGCAGGAATCGCTACAACCGACGTTCTTTAATTCGGTAATCTAATGGGGTCGCCGGTGGGTCATTCGCTAGATCGAGATCGTAATCAACCGCATTGCACGAACTGCATCATAGATAGAGATCGAGGGCGTAAGTAATAGCGGAAAAGCGGGCCCGCTTACTAGGAAATTAGGTCCCTATTACTAGGTCCCGCTCTCCGCTCGTAGCTTGGAAGACCAAAAATGTCTACTACCAACCGCATAGTCAAAGCTTGCCAGAAAATCGGCCGCTTCTCTCCAATTTTCAAATCTTCGAAACTAGCGAGTACTTTCTTGATCTTATGAAGAAGAGGCTTTCCTTAGCTGCGGACTTTGGGATCGTCGAGAGTAGACCATGTCTGACGTTAGGGTCAATCTAAATCCTCTGACACTCCTTTTCCGCTCTCCGCTTCAAAGCAAGCAGCAAGAGCTCAGTACTCGTACTATACGCCCTTTTTCGGTATCTCCTTTCCGGGCTTTAATAATTTGTTTGACTTGCTTTAGTTGAAGAATCCGGTTCATCCGTTGAATAAGCAGACAAATCCGCTTTCTCAGAATCAGACTTCGATGCAGGCGATGCTTAGCCATTAATATATTAATATTGAGTTTCTCAAAAGAATTTACTTCTACACAATAAAAATGCTTATAATCCAAAATCCATATATGTTTCAAGGTTTTGCTGTCGATGATCAATAGTTCAGACAGGTCTTATTACCCTTATGCATCAAGAGTCCTCAAAATGCTAAATTAATAGCAATCTGGTCAAACTTTGTCACGAAGTATCCTAAACTGAATGCACTTTGGTCGACATGCGATAAACCAATGCAGATAAAGATCAATAGTTTGAACCCTCAATTTAGACATATTATACATTAAATCAGCTTGTTATCAGTAAGCATCAGCTTGTACAGCTTTGGATGGTTAGGCGCTTGCGATTGGAGTCATCTTCAATGCGCTTGCGATTTTGAAAACAATCGATTTTCATTCTAGATACTTTAATACTTTAACTGTCTACAACCATGCTACAACCATGATTATTGGTGTAAGTTATCAATCTGAATGGCCCATCATTTATTTATTTTGTCTTGAAAGAAGTTTTTCATAGCAGTCACTGCAGTCAAATTTCAGGTAATATTAACATAAACACTTTTATACATTAAATATGAAACATCCAGAAAATGAAAGAAGTTTTTCATAGCAGTCACTGCAGTCCACAAAAAACTAACTACTATGCATCCAATAAAATTTCAATGATTCAATAAGCCATATGACAAAGCAATGGATATGAAACAAGGCATCACACTAATATTGAAAACTGGCACACGCCCAACCAACTCTACCAAGGAGGTATTATGTCAATGAAAGATGAGAAGACCTGGATTTCCTGCTTGACAGTGGTTGCAAGAAGCTGGTTGAACTCCCATGGCATGTACAGGGATTGCACATTCGACACATTCCGCAAATAGTAATGTATAAAATCATTGCTCCCGATGGAAACATAGAAAATGGACCTAGAGATGAGGTCAGCTGCTGCCTTCTTCTCCAGGTTCAGCTCAAACTGCTGGAATGTGTCCATCACCTGCTGGATCTGCTGGGTCAACGAAATGTGTTGCCCCTAAACAAGGAAAGGACCCAGAAATTCACATATTTTTATGTAGATTTCGGACCGAGGTAGTCAACAATGATGCAACCGTTGGAAAATAGGCCGGTGGGGCAGTCGGTGGGTGTTGAAGTAGCGGTCCCATAAGAACGACCATCTGCTCTTTTAGTTGATTCCATATCTGATAGGTTCTAGGAAGATTTTCGTCTTTTAGACAGAAAGGAAATTACCATTGAGCGGAGATAGTCAGCGGGACCGCTTTTCCGCTGATGTAAAACCCGACAGTCGTAAAGTAACATGACATCATGCGGAAGAAGGCAAACCTATGGCCCAAACGATACGGATCTCTGCTAAGGATCTGCTCCCCATTACCACGGGCAACTTTTGCTTCAAAGAGTGATATTTAGTTGAGCCCAACATCACGGCCTTTCCCAACCTGAATGTACTCATGGTGGGTGACATTTCCTCGTGAGTTGAAACCTTAAAGTATTTATTATATAATACGAAAAATGCCCTGACCAATGGAATCAATAAATGTTGGATGGAAATAAAATCTTATATAATACGAAAAATGCCCTCGCTTAAATTGATTCCTGCAGAGGCCTTGCAAATGCCACCTCAGGTAATGTGTAAGATTCTATCAAACACATCTGGATGACCATAGACAACATCACGGACAAAGCAACCGAAGGGTGCAAATACTTTTTCTAAAAAGAACTTACTTTCTCTCCTACCCACCTGTTTTCTTTGATCGGACCACATCCCGTGATGCCGTACCAAACCGAGTAGCTTTTCCTGCTGCTATTGGATGAGCTGTCTCATCTGCCTCAATTCCTACCTTTGTGGATGGAGCTGAGCGAGGAGCGGGAGCAAGCTTTCCTCTACGCCCCACTCCCTGGACTTCTTTCCTTCTAAGCCTCACCTAATTTGAATTTCTCTGATATTCCACGTTTCCGAAACGGATCCTATCAAATATTTTACATTTTCTATGATCATCTCTATTTTAGGTATTCGGGGAATCCTCCTTAATAGACGAAATATTCCTATTATGTCAATGCCAATTGAATCAATGTTATTAGCTGTCAATTCGAACTTTTTGGTCTTTTCCGTTTCTTTGGATGATATGATGGGTCAATCATTTGCTTCATTAGTTCCAACCGTGGCAGCTGCGGAATCTGCTATTGGATCAGCCATTTTCGTTATAACTTTTCGAGTCCGAGGTACTATTGCTGTCGAATCTATAAATTGTATTCAAGGTTAAAGAGAACTAAAGGAGAGTTACAAAATACGAAGTTCCTCACGGGGATACCGACTCCTTGACAGTCGTCCTCACTTCGCTCGCCTTTCTTTCTTTTTTTTTTCTCTGCTTTGGACACTGAGTGATCCCGTCTTCAAAGGTGCTGCATGTCGAGCATCTGGCGGGCCTCCATTCATATTCTACTCTTTGTTCGTTCCAACATTCTATCACCAATCTAAACATGCAGGGTCTCAGGTAGAGTAGCATTGACTCCAATCTCTACACATAGTCTCGCAAACGCCAGCCTTGAGCGATTTGCTGTGAGTGCGCCCAAAACAAACGTTTGGAATGCCTATCTTGCTCCCCAACAACCTAATGATGTTGGGCGTCCACTAGCTAAGACGCAGACCCGGGAGCTTTACCCAAATTGGGACTGTGCTCAGATTCTCCTGAGAAAAGGACATATCCCCCTCCCACTTGCGAAGAAGGAGAGGCGCGTAAGCGACCAACAAACCAAGGTCCTGATTCTAAGAACCTAGTGCAGTCTTCACCCATCCCAAACTGAAATGCAAAAAAGCCGGAGGGGCGAAAGCGATCCTTTCAGATTCCACATCTGCAAGACAGCATTTAGGAGGAAATCAAAGGCAGGACGCTTACCCAACAAGGTGTAGCCCACCAAATTTTCCATGGAGATGAGCCCTCAGAGATCTCTTCTTCTGAAAGAATGATAGGCCCCTCAGAACTCAAATAGGGGGTGGGGCAGATATCATTCTGCGGACTAGCACTTATTACGATTCAAGCATCGTGTTGGGGAAAGTTCCCAATAGACAGAGAGAAGCCCATAGACAATGGACCAGACGACCCGCAGAGACGAGGTGTAGCGCAGTCTGGTCAGCGCCTCAAACTAAAATAATCTTCCCTGAGGTGATAGTGAAACTTTCTTGCCCTGAGCTAAAAAGACTTATTGTTTATGGTTGTTGGCCAGCAGACCATCATAGGGTATAGCGCCAAAAAAGCAGACCCCTATTTTAAGTGAGTGTGAGAGGAAGGACTCGTTGTTCTTAGTGTGGGAAGAAATTAGGAAGCCCTCGTTGTTCTTAGTGTGGGAAGAAGTTCTTTATTGCCTGTTCCCTTTCTCCGCTTCGCTCCTGTCACGAAGTAGCCCGAAAGAAAGAGAGAGGGGGCAAACCTCGTATTACATCGAGCAAAGAGAAGCTTAATAGGAAATGCTATACTATTACTAGGTCCCTCTTAAGCTTCAAAGCTCTAGCTCCGAGCGTAATAGGGACCTATTTGACTATTAAGCTCTCCTATCTAGCTTAAGCTCGTAGCGCGAGCTTTTCCGCTCTCCGTGTATAATAGTAGCTTTAGTTCTCCTAGGAAATTAGGGACCGGTCCCTATCTCCGCTGGAGCATTGCCTTTATTCTGATACCCCATGTCTTTCCCGCTGTGTCAAGGCCACAACGAGCGGAATGGAACTTCTATTTCGCTATTTCTTTTGTTGGAACTCTGTAAACCCCTTTCGAATTGAATGATTCAGTGTGAAAATCACACTCACTCTCTCTAGCGTATATTAGAATCTCATGCCTTCACTCAACTCAAAATAGCGTATATTAGAATCTCATGAGGACTCGTTACAACTTGTGCTTTTGTCAAGGGCAAGGGAATCACCCGGCTCATTCACCAGAAATCCGCCTAAGAAAGACCTATCCGGAAACAAAGATTGTTTCGTAGCTGATCTGCCGAAAAGAAAAGACAAGGGGGTGCACTCTTGGCTAATCGGTCTTTCTGGCAAACCCATCTTCTAGGGTGGCCGATTCTCCAGTGCTATCTTCTGTTTTCTGCGTCTGAAAAAACAGCTTCCGCAAGCGCCTCTGCCCGGACTTCATTCCCGGGTAGTTGATTTGAAGAAGCCTTCTTTCTCGGAGTTCGAGGGAATGTAATGCTTTCTCTTCTGCTTCTTCTTTCTTACCCGGATACTCAAAGGGAAGATAACAGAAGGCGGTGGCTAGGTTAGGTCTTAATAGGAGACGAGACAGTTAAGGTTAAGGTTCTCTTTCCTTTGCAGGAAGCAAAATCAAATCCTAGCATCGCGCTATGCGCTAGCACTTGTTGAGGAGGAGTGTGTGCTATAGCTTTGTTTTCTTTGTTCTTTCCTTAGATTTAGATAGAGAGAGCTTCGAAGCCAATCCGAAGTTGTCAATAGAACGGTAAGCCTAAAACAAAACAAAAAGAAGAAATAGCAGATGATGAAAGAATTCAATTAGAATTATTACCCGCTAAAAAAAGGCTTCACCGGATCCTCCGAATGAATCCTAAGGATTAAGATCCGAGACGGGAATGAAAGCGCTTTTTTTTTTGCCAAGCGAGAACAACTCTTTTCGCTGAGTCCTGGCCCTCCTCTTCACCCTGCCCTGCAGTAACAGAATCCTAACTGGAAGAAGTAATCCGTTCGTGCTTCTATAGAGTGAAAGACTGACTTCCATACATAAGACTTCGCAGTCCTACCAGCTCAGCTTGCATTTCCAATGTACCTACCCACTTCATTAGATTACGGGGTTCAGAACACAGCGATGAGCTACGGTGGGAACTAGAACTAGGTCTCGATCACGATCTGGATCTGAATATAGGGCATAAGGAACTGGACCAGCGGAATCCACTGCGAAATCGGAAGAGTCAACCGCACGCTTAACAGCGCCTCTCCTACCCTTTTTTTGTCCTTCCCCTGCCTTCGCCTATGGTACTACCGTAGCTACCGGTGGTGGTACCTCCGTCTATGCGGGTTCTGCCTCAGTAGCTGCCTTTGCTTATGGTCAATCTGTATCCGCTGCAGTCTTCCCAGAGACTGATGGTGAGTATCAATAGATCTCTTTTCCACCTAGGTCAAAGGGCTATGCCGCTATATATGCTACACCGAAGTATGCTCCTAGGGTAAGCTACTGGCTTTGGATCTGCCTCTCGAGCACGAGCATCAGACTCTGTTGAATCACACTCACGAGAATCCGGGCATAGTAGGGGTCTTTATCTCTTGCTACCGTGGGCTCTGTCTTTACTGGCACTTGGTCTTTCTCATTTTTTGAGAAATTGGTATGGTATGTATCTGGATCAACGTACTCTACGGAAGCAACTGGATCATTGGCTAAGGGTGCTTGGTAGCATGGCTCGGCTTAGCCGGCAATGGGCTTGCATAAATTTTGGTATAAAGAAGGAACCGTTAAAAAATAACATAACAAAACATTTCATGATCGATCGAATTTACCTTAAGGCTGACAATGAGGTCTCCTCTCCCAGGCAGGAACCGCTGGCGATCACGGGGTAGCACGCAGCCAGCATTCGATCATAGTTATCCCGTGGAGCAGGACTCAGGCTAGGAGCGTCCGGGGGACTTCCACCCGGATCCACCTTTTTCGTCATCAGGCGCTTACTCACACACATCCTTACCACACCATCCAGAGAAAGAAGATTGAACCGCTTCGACGCCGTACTATTCAGATTCAGACTGCTATGAGACACTGGAACTGATATAAGCTGCCGAAGCCCCAGTTGTCGAGCGAAATGGTGAAAGATTTTGATCGAGGGCGCAGCATCGTTTTCTTCGCCTTCACTCTTCTTTGCTTCTCCTGTCCATTTCTTTTATTCATTCAGGGCGCTCGTTTTAACGGTCGAAATGCTAGCCGCCAGAGTTCCGGTGCAATTATAATACAATCTGCCCCAGAATATCTTGAATGGCCCCTGCCTTAACTGAGGCCTCAATTCTTGCTCCTGTTTACCGTCCTATTTTGACTCTGAAACTAGAGGATTGGTTAGACCGATTGGACAGCTTTCCTTTACTCTAATGCATATTCGACTGAGCTACCTTCAGAATAGCTACTAGCTACTACAGGAGAGCTACTGCTACTATCAGAGGAGCTACTATAGCGGAAGAGCTACTATTCCATGAGCTAAGCCAGACGAAGGGGGATCTATTTCATAAAGAGATTAACGGATTGCCTTATAGCCTTATAACGCTCAGCCTCGCTCCTATCGTCTCGGAAATCTCGCAAGCTACTTTATTCAATGAAGAACAAACCTATGCTAGCCTTGCTTTTTTCGTCTTCTGGTACAAATAGCAGATGAGAGAGCCCTTTCGCATGCCTGCTATGATACAGTAAGAATGAAGTACTCTATTCGGGGAAAGACTAGATATGTCCCATACGAGACGCTATAAACTATTTGAGTCGTCTAGCTTAGCTCTGGAAGGGGGAAGCACATAATGGAATAGTATGAAGAGTTATCTATTCTATTTGATCCCCCCTGCCTTCCACTTGAAGAGAGTTCTAAGGAGTTGTAAACCCCCAAGATCCCAATTTCACAATCACCGTATAGTGATCACAGAAAGTTCGAGAGCCTCTGCAACTCCTCGGTCGATCACGCAAGCGCCTCTCCCTCCGGTCGAGCCAAGCGGGAAAGAGATCGCTGACCGCGTTAGCTGTCGCTTTCGATATTCTAATTATAGGATTTTTTTGTCCAATCGACAAACCTAGTTCTCTGATCTTGCTATGACCATGAGGCTGCTTCATCTTTCCCCTCCTCTTCCGGGAGATCTGGATAAATTGCTTCTGGGATCTCATCTCTGTAGCGTTGTCACCGCGAGACTCCCGCTTCTTCCAAAAACCAACACCACCGGTACGCGCCGAGGAAGAAACGCTTCAACTCATTGAATTCAGACTCTCCCCGTCCCTACAAGCTTTGTTGTTCCTGACGTCAGTTGCTTTTGACTTAGTTGCTCATTCCGTAATGATATTGAATCGAGGAAAGGTTGTTTGGAAGTCTTCTCTCTGCGGTGCGTAAGGCCAGCCAATAAACGCTTAGTAGAGCCAGATGAAGAAGAGGCTTGCTTCACTGGGGTGGGAATAAGATATATAGGATAAAGGTTCTGTTCCGGTCGGATCGCATCAAACATCATACAGCTTTAATGCTTGCTTGGCCGGGATGTCTCCTACACCACAAGTTGTAAAGAATATCCCTACTTGTTGCTCAATGAGGGGGTTGCTTCAGGCGCAAGCGCCTTCATGTAGTAAGGCGCTGTTAAGCGCTGAATGAGGCTCCCGCTATGATAAAGACTAGGAGAACTATAGGTCACAACCTATTGAAGCATCTAAACGTTCGTTCTAAGCTAACAAATCAGGCTTGTAGAACCTTTGAGAGTGATCGCATGGCGAAAAATGCATTTCTCTTTGCCTGATCTAAGCTAGCTTGTTCGTTGTGAATGTGAATATAGGCTCATGTAGTCAGTTTTGCCAGCGCCAGTTTGTTTCTTTAATCACATGAGCAAATGATAGTTAGACATAGGTACACACCATAGCCGTCATACTCGCAGCGTCGTGGTTGCAGAGTGAAATGAGGTGGCATCCGGGGGATGAGGAGCAATGGAGTCATCCCATAAACCAGTCGGACTCTCCCTCTATCTTGATGACTAGCCGGTTGCCTCTGACGTTCGCGGGATACTCGGCGTGCACCTATGACCAGGTAGATTCGCTGGCCAAGCCTTGAGAAAGTACCGTACATCTTCCATACATAAATAGAGACTGATGCTCCATCTTGCTTCTTTCTTGGTTCGCGACTTACTACATAAAGGGGCTTGCGGACTGTGATGTACGACCATCAGGGTTATCATATAAAAAAATCGACCTGAAAGAAGGTCAGACTTTCACGATTACCACAGGAAGACAGGCACTTTTCATCAGAGTACTTTTCTTGCTATTACTTGACCTATGTATGGGGACCGTCGCGTGATGCTTATCAGCCTAAGCGCCGAAAGAGGAGTGACGGCCCTATTTACAGTCAAACAAACTCGGAGTTTCTAAGGTTCGGAGAGCGTCATAGGTCCCTATTTCCTAGGAGTAAGTAATAGGGACTCCTATTTAACGCGACATAGGGACCTAGTAAGCGGGACCGCATTTCCGCTTTGATGGTCAAAAAGCAAAAAAAGAACGTGACGGGATGAGAACGTAGTCTGTAAGGAAGTGGCATATGGCTGGTGGTAAGATCCCCATGCTTAGAGAAAGAGAGCTCTACACTGCCTGCGGATTATAGTACCTCTGTTCCTGAACGAACCTACGAACTACCGAAAGATCTTTCCTGCCTATCAGCTACAACATGGGATGGATTATGATAGAAGACCCTCGTAAGCTTGCCAGGCCAGAAACATTATACGCAAGCTCCTCTCCCTTCGGTCGAGCCAATTACTAATTACCTCTAATTACATACGAGTAAACTAATCCAAACCTCTCCCTTGAGGTCGAGCCAAGCTGGAGCTTGCCTTTGGCTTCTGGTCAACCCCTATTCCGCTCGAGCGCATCCGACTGCTATCAACCTACTCTGATTGCTTACTCTGGAAGTCTTGCAGGCCCTGAACGGGTCTAAAATAGAAGGCTTTTCACTATTAATTATCTTACTTACCCTTTTTGTGATGAGATTCCGTTTTGGAGGTATAGATTGTTTTCTGCTACGACTTCCCCGTTCTGCTAGCTGGTTTCGGCTTTGACTTGACATACGGTAGTTTACTTAAATAAAGACTTCTTTGAAAAGTTTAGAACTTTGCTATATGCTTATCAGCGCGGGAGAATATAGTGCTTTATAATATATTTATAGAAAAAAAAGATGCGGGAATAGAGCGGAGAGCGGGACCACTTAAGAGGTCCCTCATTTCCTAGGAGATAGTAATAGTAACCTCTTATACACTTAAGAGGGACCGCGTCACCGGTACCTAATTGCCGATTGATAACAATGTGCCAACCCTTACCAAGAGCTTATTTAGAGAAGCGATGAACGCGATTCACCGAGAAAGAAGGAGGCAGCGGGCAGGGCATGGGATATTGAATGAAAAGTCAAGTCATTCGTTAGAAGGAATGAGCTAACTAGCACGGGATAAAGAACAGCTTGTACAATCAATGCCACAGAGATTAGCTCGAAGGGCAGATCAGTTTCATTTCAATTGAAGCCGATAATCGAGCAGGAAAGTTTCCCGGGTAAGATCCTTATAAAGGACTAAGTAAGTCCCATACATCCCCTTATCTTGCTTACCAGAAGAAGAAGCAACTAATGCCCGTAGGAAGGCATGGAATGAAGCAACTGACTGCTCAACAAAGCCCGAAGAAGAGGTTGGAAATACGAGCTGCAGCAAGAAGCCCCTTTCCGCTTATCTTATATAGTATATCAATAGCTTGTGAAGACTAGTAGCCCTTCCAGAGGACGAGCCAATATGCCAATATAGAGTAGACTACAATAGAAGAGCAATTGCAGGAGTTGGACAGAGCTCCGAGCTTAAGCGGGACCTATTTTCCGCTCAGGTCTTAAAGGCAAATTAAAGCATCTTTACAGGAGCCTATTGTCCTTGTTGCAGAAGAGTTACTCGAACAGGCCCCTTCTTACTAAGCTAAGATTTACATATAAGCAACTCCTAACAGAAAGGGGAGCTATAGCAACTGTGCTTTAAGTTAAGAGCTCGTACTATGAATGAACTAACTAAGCATAGCGGGAATGAACTAAGCCCGGGGAATGAACGCTCCGCCCTCAATACAGTCACTTCTGGAATTCACTTTGGAAACTACTGATTTGCTTGCGGCTAAATATGAATTGAGGCGCATGAAGACCTTTTATTCTGTTTTAGTGGCGGATCTTCCTCATATATGGGAATTCCTGGCTGATTTCCTTCTCTTTTGGGAAAATGTAGAATAATAGATTTCCGAAATGCAAGAAATGGGATTGTACCCATGAGAAATGGAGTGGAGACCAAATCCAATGGGAAGCATTCCATCTCATTCCATCCATTCCAATGTCATTTCGCTGGCTCCACACTTTCCAAAGGTTTACTAATCAATGAAGCCCCTCTCCCGAACCGTATTCACACTCATATAGCTGCTAAAGCCATCAAAGCACTTTTGCCTCATAGGGACATGTCGAAAATGATCAAGTGTCTATCTTAGCGGGAATAGTCATAGGTCCCTATTTTCCTAGGAGCGGAAAGCAGGACCACGTCATAGGTCCCTAATTTCCTAGGTTAGGAGAGCGGGACCACTTAAGAGGTCCCTAATTTCCGCTTTTCCGCTACTTTGCTTTCAGTTATCTAGTTGTTCGTCTCTAGTACGCGTTATTCTGTCAAGGGAATAACGCGCCTCCGAGACCTAGCGGAAATGAGGTCCCG
>JAUTWN010000018.1:0-19122 GCA_033043275.1 Ruscus hypophyllum | reverse complement strand
AATGTAACCAACGTTTATTGGAAAAAGCAACCCCAAAGATTTGGGACCAAAAGCGGTTAGCGGTGACCATTGAATAACTTTCTTCAGCCATCACCCGGCTGTAGAAGAGGTAGCATTCGCAGACCAAAGCAAAGCCTGCAGGGAATTTTTCATAGCATAGCAAGAAGACAGGGCATGCTCAATACATAAGGACTAGTATAGGCATTAGAGCTTGCAATGCAGGTGTAGCATCATGAGGCGCTTGCGAAGATTGTATGCTTTCCTCTCCCTTGAGGTCGAGCCGAGCGGGAGCGCAAGCGATCGCTTTCCGCTTACGCTTTCCTCTCCCTTGAGGTCGAGCCGATGGAGCATTGCCTTTTCAAAACTAAACAAAACCGATTCAAATCAGCCTTATTTAGTACCCGGACTCTCACCCATCTCTAGAAGTTTGGGGCAGGTATTCACACCCGATCCGCCGAACTATTGAAGTATGAGTTAAGCGCGATTGAAGCGAGAATACAATAAGAGAATGCAAGGAAGGGTTCACCTCAGGAATGGATTCTCTTCCGGCAAGGAGCGGTTCAACTCTCCCTTGAGAGTCTAAAGAAGTCGCACAATGTCATCCTTAGAAAAGTGAGAGTCATCCTCTCACCAGTCAGCGACCCTTTTTAGCGGTCTTCGTTCCTCACTCTATCTAGCCGTTTGATCAGCCTGGGTTCTCTTCCTAAACCGTGGGGATAGGAGAGTTCCCTGTTTCACAATTTTCGTTAGGATGAGCAGAGGGGCTCGAATGAAGGCGCTAGCGCCAATCCCAGGCCCTCCTTGGGTTATATCCCGCAAGCGGTACCACGAAGAAGGAACTCAGCAAAAGAAGGCAGAGATTCGAAAGTGATCTGATGAAGTGAAGCACAAAGCTGAGTTATGGAAAGTTCAGAGGAGCGAGTGAAGTATACGTAACGAGCTAGTAGCGAAAGGTAGATTCATTCAACCTGGCTTGTGTAGCCTGTGCGGAGCAAGCCTACACTAGGGCTTGAGAGATACGAAACCTTAATAGAATAGCGTAGCCAAGCCGAGAATCAGCTCTCGGTGGTTGGGGCTTTAGGAAAAGGTCCCACTTCCTTTCTTGTTCACAATCCCTTTCAGATTTGAGGGAAGAAGACGGTACTATAGAATGAGAATACCTTCTTGTCGAAATAACCACGGGGATGGATGCCGCTCTCAAGTGGAATCAGTTTCCGTTTCATTTGCTGGTATCATAAAGAAAGAAGTAGTGGATCCCGTTCACGGAGTTCTATGTCTGGGTTTCGGTGAAAGAGATAGAATAGAGATAGAGTGGGCAACTCCCTAGGCGGAGTCTCTACTCTGGTAAGGACCAAGTGACTTCATTAGCGTGGAGCTAGGCATGGTAAGCATAAAGTAGCGGTAGCGGTGTGACTTTCTTCGTGACTTGACTGCTAGACTGCTTTCCTTTGGCGGTATCGTATCTAAGAGGTAGTGGGCCTTCGGCTGGGAACTTCCTTCTAGAAGCAAGTGTAGCGAAGTCGGGGCTTAAGTCAGGCAGATCCTGATTCTTGGAAAGGTATCGAAGTCACTTCCGGATCCGGTAATTATTACTCGACTATAAAGGCGAAGGAGATCTAGAGCTCCGAGCGGGACCGCTTAATAGGTCCCGCTCGGAGCTCTCCGCTGTTTCATTCCTTGTTTTCACTTTCAAGCTTACACAAACCAGAAAAGAAACCAATCCAATTTCGGCAGGCAACTAGTTCTCCTCACTTTTCGAGAACTCTTAGAATAAAAAAGAAAAGCATGATCCGGTGAAATATCCTAAGGAATCTCTGGAAAGGCTATGTTTTTAGGGGCCCGAGACGGAGTAAGATAGACTGAGGGGGGATTCCCTGCAATAGCAGCTAGGATATGGGATAGGGAGAGGGAGAAGAAAACCGGAAGAGTTCTGATTCATCGCTTAATAATATGGCGTCCGGGGGAAATCTCTGACTCTTACTGACCAAAGTATTCTCGGGTATCTTAACTAAAGGAAGGCGTCGAAGCCAGGTAACTACTATTCGTCCGCTTAGGTCAGTTTGGGCCTACCAGTCAAAGAAGAGCAAGAAAGCCGTGTAAAAGTCTTTCTGTCTCACTCTTGTCGGAGCGCTTAGCGTGGGGAAAGATCCTCTTTCTTCACTTGACCTTTACGACGAGAAATCAATGCCCATCCGGGAAAAGAAGTTAGTTTGAAGGAGGGAGCGGGTGGTAACTTCAAGAGTAAAGGCTCCTTCACCTTCGGTAAAGCGACTTTCAGCTCCACGTATGCTTTTGTTTTGAAGCCGAGCTAGAAAAAAAAGGGCGTAGCGGAAATGAGGTCCCGGTGACGCGGTCCCTATGTCGTGTATAAGAGGTCCTGTGTACTATCTCCTAGGAAAAGAGGTCCCTATAACGCGGTAATGCTGTCCCGCTGACTAGGTCCCTCTGTTGCATGAAATAGGGGTCCTGCTTACTAAGCGGTAATTAGGTCCCGGTGACGCGGTCCCTCTTAAGAGTCTAAGAGGGCCCTCTTACATGCTCCTAGGAAGAGAGGGACCTCTTAAGCGGTAATTAGGTCCCCATGACGCGGTCCCTCTTAATAGTATCATAGGTGCATCTTACTCACTCCTAGGAAATTAGGGACCTCTTAAGTGGTCCCTATCTCCTAACCTAGGAAAAGAGGTCCCGCTTACGCTCTCAGCTCCCCGCTCTAAAGATCTCCTTTTGAAAAGGGGCACGTCGTCAGACCCATATCGCAACAATGTCATGCCGAGGCCTGACGTTTCACCGAAGAGTGCAGACAGCATCTTCTCCTTAAGATAAGTTGGCATGTGACTTCGGAAGGAAAACTGGTTTTCCCAAAGACGTAAATCCCATCTTTTTGAATCCATTTTCTTCTTCAAATGGAGGAGGGGAAGGATCAGAAATAGGGCGATAACTCAAAATTCATTATTTCCTGCAGCTTCAACTAATAGGCGACACACCTAGTCTCCCAATAGAGGGCCTAGTTATTTCTACCTGGATTTCTCCCATTCTTCCTGTGCATAGAAAGCTCGAGCCTGTTGGTTCCCCATTCCCTTTTCCTTTCTCAAACCTGAAGGTTGGAATGAAGCCGGAGAAGAAGGGAAAGAAAAAAGTACTCTCCCCTTTCGCAAGCGCCTTCGAAAAGAAAAGCACAAGTGGAACCAGTTTCTTAGGTTCATTTTGCCTTTCGACTTCCCACTCCCAATCGCGAAAATCCTTTTTTTTATAAAGGTTCGTGAAATTCTTCCCTGTCAAGGCCTGTTCCATGTCGAGTAGTTAGTCTCGTATTTCCGGCTCCTCATGACCTAAAGACAGTCGTGAATGAAGCCGCAACTCCCCTCTTCCATACCTTGACTAGAACCAGCAAGCGAACCAGTCGTATTTATGAAAGTGAATAGTGAGACCTCTCATTTTATTGATTCAAAAACTATGTCCGGAGAAAGGGAGGCGACCCAGACACCGACGTCACCCGTCTGTTCCGACGCGACCGGAATGAAAAAGAATGATGGCCCCCGACAAGTGAGTGAGAGCTAGAGCTATCAGATGAAAGAGAAAATTTATGCTTTCGTGGTTGTTCTCTTATCGGGTCCATCAATAAAATCTTTCGTGACCAGTGAGAGTCAATAGTGAATCACTGAGCAAGCGAGTGGGGAGGTTGAAGAAAATTCAAATTGGATGAGCATACAGCTAAGCTAAAAAAGGGGTCCTATGCAAGGGTTTGTGTGGAGATCGACTTGCAGAAGTCTCTCACGCCGGGGATCTTTATAAGAGTGACAGGGGAAGGGAATGATTTTCACCTGTATAGTAGCCCAAAGGATTGAATATGAATCCTTGTAATCTTTATGCGGCAAGATTGGTCACAAGATGATCTCCAGATAAACCAAAGCAGGAAGCGCAGGCAATGGAGGACCAAAGGGCGCCCTCTGGGGGCACGGGGTCGAGTGAGGCCAGATCTGAATGTCAAGAAAGCCGGAAGGAGCAGCAACCGGAGAACCATAAGTTGGAGTCAGGGTTAATCTAGATGCCGTTTTCTCTGTTATGTTAAGGTTGGAGACTGAGGAAGGGGGTTTCGGCCCGTGGACGATGCGTAGGCGGAATACGACTAGGGTTCCGACGACGAGCTTTTTTACTTTAAATACTACTTCCTTTGCCCTCTGAGCTCTCTCCTTCCTTTCCGGAGTGAGGGCAAGTAAACTCCATGTCTCTATGCCTTCCTTTGTTTAGTTAGTAAGAATATGCCAGTTCTCTCATTGAGAGGTACTAGGGTCCAGTTACAAGTCTTGATAAGAGGGCGTAGCAAGCACCTAGCGTTCGCAGTCTCCGCAGTCTCTCCGTGTCGTTAAGGTCGTTAAGCGCCACCTCTTCGGTCTAGTGGCTAATTGCTTTAATTGGTCGAAGCGCGAATTCCCCTTCCCTTATACGAAAAAGATCTACGAGCGCTCCCTCTCTCTATCACGCTATCATTCAGCTTCCCGTAGCCTCTCTTTCCTTAAGCATCAGCCCTTCTTCAATCGAGGTTTGGATTAGTTTACTCGTATTACATGCGAGGAGATAGGGGTCCCGCCAGTCAGAACTCTCGATAAGGCGCCTTTCATTTCTGTGCTAAGTATCCAATTTCAATGCGCTATCACTACCTCAATGCAATTAAGTATTCTAGTCTTCCGTGAAGGAATGAATTCAAGAGTGAACGGCTGCGGCACATAGGGAATATAGAATATGAAAAAAAAAGGCAAGGCTCCCTTGGCTCGACTTACAGGAGAGGTTTAGTCTTGTTAGTAATAAATTAGTAATAAAAGCTATAAAACGAAATTCGATTAGCTGTTATTCAACCAAAAATCTCCCCAAGTAGGATTCGAACCTACGACCAGTCAGTTAACAGCCGACCGCTCTACCACTGAGCTACTGAGGAAGAACTCCCTTAAGGAAGCCGACTCTCGTTCTTCCTTTTATCGAGCATAATAGCAACCTATGACCGAAAAGAAAAAAAGTTCCGTAACTTTCTCTTTTTCACATACACCGGGAGAAAGGGTGACGATAGCAATCCGGAACTATTCCTGCCAAAAACAAGGCTTCTTATCCTAGGAGTTTGCAAGTATGAGAGAGTCCTCTCTCCGAGTTTCTACTACTAAGTTTAAGTTAAGTAGCACTTCATCCCTTCTAGAATAGATTCCGATCAAGCAAGCAGGAGAAGGTGGTCCTTTCATCTCTCTGCCTGCTCCATGCTGTATAGCCTAAGGATCATGAGCTGGTTTAATGCTAGAATACATTAGATCTGCCCAGTTATTTCGGTAGATGAAGTAGTGGGGCGTGTTAAGTTGATAATTTCGAACATTGTAGCATTCTTTTCTAGGTTGGGTTTTGAGTTTCGAAGTTTCAAGAACTTTGCCTGAACATAGTTTATTATATTTATGAAAATACACAAAAGAAAAGCATCGAGCGAGACCATTCTGTTCCATTGTGAATGAGAGACGTTTTGTTTTCGACCAACAACATCTACTCATATCCAGCTTCGTGTCATTTTTGAACACAGCGATCAGCAAGCAGCAAGCGTAGGCTGAAAAGGCAATACGGGGTGGGGCGCGCCAAAGCAACCCGGGACCCCCGGAGGGGTCAGTACTCAATCGACGTACTATCTTCTTTCCACTAACTCTTGTCTTGAAAAAATAGCACTGGCTGGCTGCGTTTTGTAGCGCGCTAAATTACTTCATCGTCGAATGGTAAAGGTATTTTCTTACCTCTCCTTTCAGTCGAGCCTATTACTAGCCTCATATAAGAGCATATGAGCAAACTAATCCAAACCTCTCCCTATCGGTCGAGACGTTACTAGCCTTCCAACTATTATAATTATAGTAGGAATTCTCTCTCGAACCCTAGAACGGCTAGGAACCCGAGAAAAGCGAATGTTCAAAGCTTTCAGCGGGCTAGAGTCGTCTTCTTGCTGTTGTTGAATGTGAAGTTGTGATCAGCTTAGCAGTAAAGAGCTCTTGTTTAGCGAAAGTCGTATTCGGATAGTATAAAAGGAAGCTAAGGTTGAGCGGCCTTCTCTCTCTGAGTTACGGCAAAGGTAGTTCGGTAAGCCTCGTCATCTAGTATGACCGAAGCATTAGCCCTGTCTCTATCCGGGCCCATAGACTGGACTTACTGCGGTGAGGTAGCTTAGGATGATTAAACCGTACCTGATGACTTTCGGACTTTCTTCTTTTCTGTTAGCACGCATCCAGTGACCGATGAATCTGTTGTCGGAATAAGCGTAAGCGCAGCAAGAGAATTCGCTGCCTTTGTGCCAACCTTCTTGCCTCGAAGCTAGAAGGAATCCGTCTTAAAGGGGGGCGAAGTGACGGATGAAATTCCTTTTTGAGTGACTACCCTAAGAAAGAAGACTTATGCTCAGTTTGTTTCATAAGCAAATGCGGCAACCTGGTGGTATAGTGAGCTCTCTCTCTGGATGTTGCTTCAGTCATTGATAGAGAGGAATCACCTAGCCTAGCATTAGACTAGACTAGCTAGCCGGCAGATTGCTTTTCCTTGCCTTATCAGATGCGGGATTACCTGTTGATGCGGTAGATTAGGTCTTTGCTTTTCCTGCTGAAGAATGAGTTGATAGCCAAACCAGATTCAGAAAAGGGGTTCGGCTCCACTCAATCGATAGAACCTAAACCCACCCCCTTATTTTAGGCGGAAAGCGATAGCTGAGATTTTCTCTGGGCCTCTGGACGTCAGCATGAACCCGAGAAATTTCCCAGAGGAGACCCCGAACGCGCACTTGGCTGGATTCAGCTTCATGCGGTAGTGGCGGAGGTTATGGAAAAGTCCCTTCTATCTTCGACTTCACATTTCCCAGATTCGGAAGATAAGGTTTCAAATTCTCCAGTAATATAAAGACTTCTAATTGCAAGGAACTGACATAAATAGCCTTCTTCGAGAATCAGATGTGGCACTTTAGGAAGAGTTCAAGGAAGTGAAGTAGGCGAATCTCCCCTTAAAGCCTTAAAGACTAATGAATCCTGAATCCCCGCTCTTTCAGAAAGAATATCACCTGCCTGGTTTTTAGGAAAGGAACTATAGTATAGGGACTTTTTCCGTAAAGAAAGGGAACGTCGAACTCTTCCGAAAGCTTTTCTTTTAGCTCCGGGTATCTTGTTATCGGATTTGAACTCGATGCTTAGGCAGCCAATAGCTAGGACGGACAGTATAAGACTTCAAAATCATCCGAATCTCTTTAATTTTAATTAGATCCTCCTGCATCAACAATTGAACTAAAGGCAGAACTCTTAGGCAAAGGTGGGATGGGCGCCGGCTATCCGATTTAAATAATAATAAAATTAATTAAGAATACGAAGCAGGTAACCTATGTAAGATTGACTTCTTTTTCCTTTTTCGGGTGTAGTAGCTACCTATGAGCTAGAGCAACTATTCTAGGAGTGGAAGCATGTTCTTCTCTTATGAAGTTGTAGTGAAGCCGTAAAGGAAGCGATGTAGCATTTTAACAAGAATCCTATCTAAATCATAGAAATGGGAAGTTTCAATCCCCCACTACCCTAGACCTTGACTTGTTCGGATTGATGACCAATTCGGATGGGTTCAGCCAAAGCTAACTCGGACTGCTACACAGTATTTAAATATGATTAAGAAAGGAAAGCAAAAAGTCTTCCAATTCCAATATTGATTCCTGGAATTGAATTATCAGCCGAAAATGATGAGACTAGTTCAAAGGCTTCTAACTTAAGTAAGGGGGTTCGTAAGACACTCGACCGACCCTTGATCCTAACCCTCGGAGAGCTTGGCCACAAGACTCGAAATCGAAGTTTACCTACGCGAGTCAGAATTTTAGCATAATACAGAAGGGTCTTTAGGACAGGAAAGTCAATGTCTTAGCTAAAGGAGCCTTTGTTACAGCAGGGAAATTGATATTCGAAATTCTCCGCACGAAAACGAGTTCTTCCTTTCCTTACCGCGAATCTTAGTAAGCAAGGTCCTTAGGGGGAACCTTTTTGAATTACAGGTTGAGGTAAGCGTTTAGCTTACTCGACCTCACGGGAGAGGTTTGCGATAGCTTGGCTCTAGTTACTCGTACTAAAGTAATTTAGGGAGAGGTTTGCGTTTAGCTAACTCGACTGTAAAGGAGAGGAAGCATCCTATTTAAATGAAAGCTAAGAGCGGCTATTAGGAATTCATGCCTATCTTATAGGGGCATCAAGTCATAGGAAATTTCATCCTCAAAATAATAGTAAAATTGGGAGCCGTTAGTTTACTTTTTTTGTTTGGAAGAAAAGAACTACAAACTCCTTATCCCACTCATGACACGCAAGCGCCTGGACCCCTGGCAAAGTCGATTTCTCTGCTGCCCTGGGTTAATGGAGTTCAGCCTAAAGGTAAGGTCCCTCAATTTCTTAGGTAGAAAAGGTTCCTTTAACTCCCGGGTCAAAAAGGTCAAACGAGGTAGCAGCTAGGACTGATGCTCTTCCCATTGAGCCCTTGTACTTACAAGGAAGTGGAATGGAATAAGGACAGCTTTCAAGCAGCAAAGCTTTTATCGGATTCGCAAGCGCCTATGTGGAAGGGCGCAGCTTCAGGGAAGGATGTCAGGCAGGCGTATTGATGCTCAGAATCAGATGATTTAGAATTAAGATATTAGGATTCGGAGGTGGAATGAACTATTTAAACCAGAATAACATGATTAGAATATGTTCATTTGGGAACTTCAATTACTTTTCTAACGCAAGCGCCTCTCCCTTCGGTCGAGCCAATTACACATTACCTCTACAGCTGAAGAAGAATGGGTTCCTTGCTTAATGGATTACGGGTCCGTGATGGAACGTCGAAAGTTTGAACTCCTCTGCTGCCCGCCTAAGAAAGATCGGAAGAATAGACAAAGACTGGTATCATGCCTTTTGAAAGAAGGGCAACTCTTTCGCAAGCGCCTGCTGCATGCCCAGTAATGAAAGCTCCATATGGTAATCCTTCCCTTTCCCTACGCTAAGGAAGCAAAGTCGCATTATAGAAGGTCGAATGTAGGGGGAAGAAGGAAGAGACCTACCGACTTTCCCAACTGCATCAACCATTTCACTTCCTATCCCTTAGCTTCCTTTTATACTATCCGAATACGAAGAAAGGAAAGCAACTAGATTCGAAGGCTTACTCCGCTCAAGACCAGACTCCGGTGTAGAATCCGATCAACGAAAAGGTTTTTCATTTCACAATCCTAGTTTGAGTTCGAGATGGCAGGGTCAAAAAGGAGCTAAGTTAGTAAGTTAGTCTGTCTTGATGCTTGATGCTTTTCTTTTGCGAAAGTAAGTAGTTAGCGCACTAGAATTATAAAAACCTACCCTCATCCTCTCCTGGAAGTCGAGCGAATACAACTAAATAGCCTCTCCTTGAAGTCGAGCCTATGGAGCATTTCCTCATCTGGTCATAATCCGAATCTAGTCAAGGGGAGGTTAGGAGTTGATTCAGCCCTCGTTCTCAGAAGATTTTCAACAGTAAGAGCATATGGTGATTCAATTGGTTTCTGACGTAACTGCCTTTCATTCCAACCTCTCCTAAAGTTCTGCCACAAAGATAAATATTTCAAACTATGAAAGTATAGGAAGATTCTTCTTATGTTCCTTTTTTACATGCTTCACTCCCTTAATCGTTAGGAACTATGCCCTTTCCCAGAGGAGGAGGAAAAATTACCAAAGTAGCATTCCCTCACGTGAGGCGCCTTTCCTTTTGGCATAGCTCTACCTTAGCGTAGGTTCCTTTACCTAGTAATCGGATTTTCACTAATGAGAACTCGTAGCAGTAGTCAATCAAAGAGAGATTCGACGAATGAAAACCCCACTAGGATAAATTCAGTCCACCCTTCAAACTGATTCTATTGAACGCTCTCCTCTAGCAACTGAGCCACAAGGTCGAATGGAGGGGGAAGAAGCTGACTTACTATACCTACTAAACCAAAGGCGCTTGCGAATTTCTAATATGGGAAGGAAGCCTGAAAGAAGACTGGATGCCCCGACCAGAAGAACTAAGAGAGCTGGGAACTTAAACGGCTTAACTCCCAACATTTCATCCCAGGGCTACGGAAAGCAGGGAAATCGACTTCGAAGGGACCTTTACCTAAGCCAGCGGGTGTAAAGGAAATAGATGATATAGGGAGGGATCACTCTTTGACCTTTAGACTGCCTTCTGCTCCTCCCCCTTTAGAGTAGGTTTATGGAAAAGAAAAGCCGTTGATACTGATGATTCAATTCCTGGTCTTGTTGATGAAGCCGAGCGTCAAGGCGCTTGCGTCTCCGGTAAAGTCCCAACTATTTAGTGAATTTTTGAGTGGTTAAACTTACCTTATAAGGATATGATAAATCATTGGATTCCGAATACTCACACTCGGACTGACCGATGGGAAGCTTAGTGCCGTCAGACCCTTAATAGATTCCACAGAAGCAATTTCTCTTAGTAAAGCAAGGCTAACTCTCTCTCCTGCGCTAGTTAATCATATGCCATCCGAGTCGCCACCAATCATGATGGGGTGGGATTGGTCATTTTCTAGCTTACTCTGCTTAGAGAGACTGGAGTAGGGGCCTAGCGGTAGGGAAAGAGTGAACACGGGGCTATCTCCGATCCGGAAAGGACTTTCTCGATTCGATTCGCATCTGCAGATAAAGCAGGCGAAAGTCATTCCTCTCGGCTGAGGGCTGCGAACGTATAAAAAGGGGTTAAGGAGAGCTCATTAGCCTAGCAGTCAAATTTTGTCTATAGAACCCAATAGTATAGGGGGGAAAGCCGGTGACTTCATTAGTGTGGCATCAGTCGCAAAGGAAATGGAGTTGGGGCATCAGCAGGAGTAGAAGAAGATGATCTAGCACATCGGCTGGGGGGGAATGAAAGAATTCGGTTATCAATTCCGGAGCGTCGACCCTTTCAGGGCCTATGATTTTCTTCGTCACCAACCATTTCCGGTGACTCAAGCATAGCATCTTTCCCCAAGCCCTTGTCATTTCCAGGATCGGTAGTTCCATCCCCTCCGTTCAGTTCTGCTTCGTATCCCATCGATACCTCAGGCAGGCATAGGAGAGTAATCGATTAGCCCAATCATCGGAGCCGTCGGAATGGGAGCAAACGTAACTGGGTCGTCTTCGTCGCCTCTCTCTCTTTATATATAACGAATGCTTTCATTATTAAACACTCGGATCAGGACCTTCGTCGAATGGGTGAAAGCTGGCGGCAGGGCTTGCTTAACCGGATACACGGAATTGCGATCTCTCTCGCATGCAAATCTTTCTATCGGGAAACCCTCGAAACTTCTATGTTCGTTGGTAAGAGCGGCGGGATCGGGATGATGAGTAATATATATATATTAATAAGACCAAAAAGAAAAAATTGCAAGATAAAGACACTTTTAGGGAGACAGGGATTTTTTACAATGACACTGTACAACTATTTTGAAAAGGGATGTAGCGCAGCGGAGATAGTCAGCGGGACCGCTTTTCCGCTTCTTTTACTCTACTCTTTTCACAACCTGTAAAAGCTCGACTTACAGGAGAGGCGCTTTAGTTGATTATAAAGCCGCTTCCCCTGTAGTTGTCAGCTCGTTCTTGACAAATCCGATCGGGTCTTCATAATCTGGAGTAAAAGGATTCGAACCTTTGCATGCCGGTACCAAAAACCGATGCCTTACCACTTGGCTATACTCCATACGGTCGGTCCCTGGGGAGAGGGGGAAGGGAGAAGCAGGGCTCGAAGAAAAAAAACGAGCCGTGCAAGGACTCGGGGATATAGCAAGTAAGCAGCAAGGTTCCCCCTTTAGGACCGACTACAACAAGCTCGGGACTCTAATAGAAACAAACGGTAAGCTCTCTGCTCTATTTGCTTGCAATGCCTTGCCTATCAAAGTAGGCGAACGTCGTAGCCTCCTCTTGCCCTTGTTATGCAACACGCCAACAAAGAACCTGGGTTCCGTTGCGCCCTGTCTTCCGAGCATACTATACTTAATGAAACTTGAGTTTCGCGCGGTTCGATCCATTTCCCGATCCGATTCATCCGATAACGTACCTATATGAGTAGTGGGATGGATGGTCAATCATTTGCATGCAGTCTTTTTCGGCAGGACCTAGACGCGGAGGTTCGGGAAGTAGCACGTGCCAGCATTCACTGGTGGAAGGACTGGCAGCAGCGAGAGCATCATAGTTGACATGGTCGGAGCTACAGTCCCAATATCCGTCTCTACTCTTTCTGTAATTGACTCCCTCCCGCTCCCGACTCCGCTTCTCCCTCCGATGCGGGTAGATGAATTCCAAGACCAAACCCATTGATTCCATTGGTGAAAAAATCGCTGATGCGAACTCGGTAGTGCTACTGAAACCACTGGTCTTGCTTGTACATCTTCTGTTGCCGGAAAAGGAAGACGTGTTGGCACTCAAGTCAAGTAGTAGCGCCGGCACGTCAAGCTTGCTAATACGGCCCGGCTGCCCCTATACATAGTTTGATCGATTGCAATTTAGGGCTTAACATACGCGTTTTCTAGATGGACAAGCTCTCCTATTTACTATAAGGGGGCGCATCGATCGACCGACGTAGGGATTTGCATGGGGCCTTGCGCGCTTTCTGGTGATTGGATTGTCTACAGCTTCTTTCTTATGTATTACATTTGTATCGCTACGCGCCTTTATCAAGCTGGTTTACAAGAGTTTGAGAGCTAAAAGAGAGTGAAGAACTAAAAAAAGAAGAGGAAAACACAATGAATCACTGACAATCATATAATAATAGACGTTGGATGTTCGTAGCAATCTGGCATATCAATCAGGATGAAGAAATCTGGTGTCACAGACTCATCTAACGCAAGACCTAGGGGCTTCAACAAGCTAAGCTGGTGGATGGAGAATAGATTCGGCTCGTGAAGCAGCACCCGACGATAGGGACAGGACGAGCAGCAGACGTTCGACTTGCATTTGTAAAATAAAAACATCTGACTTTTCACGCATGACGTCATTCGGACAAACAAGAGGAATTGAGACTTCATACTTCAACAACTTCCCCGTCTCCTATGGGGTTTGCTTCATCAACAAATCGTCGAGTTCTTACCTGCCCTACCCTTGACGGCATCTCTCGCGTGACAAGCCCTACTTTCTAAATCGAAATTCTGCTTTTCCGATCTTTTCATTCACTATATTCGAATGAAATTCATAACCAGAATCCTACTTCTTTGAAAGAAAAGGCTTATAGGCATTTTAGGAATCAAAGCAACAAAGGCCAAGTTTCGTAGCCAAGTGGGTAAATTGCCTTCTTTATGCTGATTATTCTTTAATTTTCAGCAAAGCTAGTCTTGAAGACGCTGAGGAATTGGGCAGCATCATTCAGAATTATTGCAACCTAAGCGGGCAAAAGGTGAACTATGAAACGCAAGCGCCTTGGTAGCAAGGCAATTAGTAATTGGCTCTTAGTTAAGGAGAGGCTATTTAGAAGGCATAAGAGGTGTCTAGAGGATTGGGCATTGGCGAAGGGAAATTACCCATGAAAGATCTGGCTATCTTCATTGGTAGTAAGCACATTCCTATAAGATGCTACAATAAAGTCTTATTAGAGAAGGTTAGGAAGCGCTTAGCTGGTTGGAAAGCAAAAACCCTCTCCTTTTCGGGTCCTACTAAAGTCTATTCTTCAAGCTATCCCCATGTATACGTTTTATAATAGATGGGTGCCCAAGTCTGTAATGGACAAGTTTGAAAGAGATCTTCTTTCTTCTTGTGGACAAAGGCGCTTGCGATAGGGATTCCTCTGGTGGCTTGGGATAACATTTGTCAAAACAAATTGGATTGGATTTAAAGCGGCCTTGGTGTGAGAAAAGTCAAGCCTGTGCATGAGGCTTACATGGGAAAACAGCTAGTAAAATGCTACACAAAGCCAGGTGCTCTTATTTTACGACGGTAAGGAACCTGCTACACCAAAGCGGAGAAGAAGGGTTACCCACTTTCAAAGAATGAATCAAAGAATGGAAGAAATGGATTTCCAATACATACGGCTGCACTGGCTAAGGCTATCGTTGCTGCACCCACACCCCAGTGGTCTTCCGGACAATGGATAAAAGAGAGTGGTTCAAGCCGAATAGGTTCGGAGAAGCAATCAAGATGAGAGGGCCCGGCCAAGGGAAGGGGTACCCTACAGTCTTTATATACCAACGACTACAGGAGCGTAGACGTTTTCTCCATCCCTCTCTGCTTTCGAGTATACGTCTCCCGGGTACATAACCTCCTCCTTCCGCTCTCTACTCTCCCTTGAGGTCGAGCCATTACTCTGCTTCTAGCCTCTCCTCTCCCTAACGGTCGACCCTCTCCTGTAATTAGAGCCAAGGGAGCCTTGCCTCGTATATAATCGAGCCGAGCGGAAATGCGGTTCCGGTGACTAGGTCCCTATTGACGTGTATAATAGGTCCATCTTACTCACTCCTAGGAAAAGCGGGACCTATAACGCTCCCCGCTCTAAAGATCTCCTCTATCGCAAGCGCCTTTCTGTTTATTTCTTCATCAATTGATGAACTGATTGCCTCTACGCTTTGAGCCAGTTTCGGCTTGCTTTCGCTTCTACAACTACCTACGCTCACTTCGCATAGGCTACTTTCGCCTGGCTTTTCCGGCTACTTCTCACCTCTCACCTGTTCAAGTAAATGAAAAGTACCAGAATCCCATACCTCTTTAGTCTTTAGCAAACATATTAAGAGTAACCGGGCGGAGCTTAACACCAACCCAATCTCGATGTTTGAAAGATGCTCTGTTCACATACTCGTTTTCACACATAGGCACAGACTAGAAAGAAGGGGCCTTCGTCAACATCTCATCTTTTTATATGTATAAACATAGTTAGAAGCGATAACTAATAGTATAAGCAACTTTACTTTAACTTATTACTCACGTCGAGTATAGATAGAAGCACCCTACTTTTGTTTTGTCGAATTGCATTTTTTCTTGACATACCATATTCCTCCTTTGCCGAAGACTCATCCTCGACACTCGTCTGAGAAAGAGACGCACATCCATAAAGTGAACCTTTGACTATTTAGAGTTGGTCATGATGACGGGCCAAGCTAAATAAGAAGGAAGGTGGGGCGATCTGCTTCGATGAAAATTGCCCTATATCTTAAATAATAAATAACGGAAGCCCCCTTTTCTTACGCAAGGGAGAACTAGGCATAAAAGGATCAACCGCACATGCAGTCAACGCAAGCGCCTTACTTTGACTTCAACGGGAGGGGAACTGATTCTCCCATTCTATTGGGGTATGCCGTGTTCAGAGAGCCTGCCTTTTTTTTTCTTTTTCTGGAAAAAAGGGAGCCCGCAAGCGGAGAGCGGGAAGCGTCAATGGTACCTATTTTCCTAGTAGATAGTCATAGTAACCTCTTATACACTTAAGAGGGACCGCGTCACCGGGACCTAATTACCGCGTAATAGGGACCTATTTTCCGCTCGCTCTTGAAATCCATAGGGGATCTGAGGACCGTCTTTTCCTTTTGTCTATTCTAAGAGATATAACGGAAAAAGGTACAGACGGAGAGTGGATTCAGAAAGCTATGCCAATTGTCGAAAGACTGGGCTCATTAAGGAAAGGACGACGTACCATGATACTTTCTGCTTCGTCGAGCTCTGCTTTGGTCTCAGTTGGGGATGGGATTGCATTTATGGATTGAACTAAAGCAATAGGTGCCGGAGTGAAAGCCAGGTGCGCGCTAGGTGCGCTCGCTACGCCCTTGAGTCCGCATTCTGGTGAGCAGGATAGGATCCGGAGGCGTAGGAGTTAAATTACTAAAAAATGCTAGCGAGCACGAATCCTTTGTTTGTTTAGTCACGTACAAACCTCTCTCTTTAGATCGAGCAAAGACTTCAATACAATACCTTACAGTCGAGTAAAGCTATCACTTCCCTTAAAAGCAAGTCATTCAGTTACAAAGGTGAGTAAAAGCAGGGGCGAGAGCTTGTCATTCAGTTACTTACGTCACTTAGAATTACGAGTAAAAGCTTTCCGAAGCACGAGCACTACTATATCTAACTGCCGGGGAAGAAAAGCGAGAGCGTTCCGGTCGAGTAAGCGCAAGCGCCTTAGCGGCCTCTACCTCTCGGTCTAGTAGGTCAATCTTCCCCCCTCTCCGGAAGTGACTGAACTAGCCTAACGGCTTAACAAAGCGCTGTCGCACCTTCACTCTTTGTATTTGTCGGCTGGCGCTACTGCTAATGTCGGCGTAAGGACTGCGGAGACTTTTCTCTTTTTGGGAGGCCTAAGGACAGCAGCTTCTTCTGTAACAGCCTTTTTCAACTGGAAACCTCTCCCTTGAGGTCGAGCCTCTCCCTGACGGTCGAGCCTCGGGAAGTACGGTCAGAGGAATAGCCTATCTTCTATCTAGCCTTGAGCCCGGTATCTTGATTGCTGCTACTTTGATTTACCCCGAGCCGGTGCCGGGGCCAGCGTCTATTAAGAAGGGGATAGCCGGCTTATTTCGCTCCTAAATCCATTTAGCCTTTCTCCGGAACTACTTTGACTTTTCATACCGATATGGGACCACCTTCCCAAAGAAAATGCAACTGATTCAAGAACAGCTGCTCACTCGGTCGTAGGGAAAAGAGTAAGTGATAGTCATCCATCGCCTTGAGCGGAGCCTGGTCTGGGATCGAGCCCTAGCATCTCTCAGATTCGGCATATCCGGTCTTAGCAGCAAATCCTTCCTCCGAAGATGGACAGCATCCGCTCTTTGACACATCGTATCCCGTAATGGGCATGGTATCCCCATAGTCAAAGCAGAGAGAAAGAGAAGAGTTAGCTAAGGGAGAAGGAAACTTTAGCTTTCCTATATCCGTTCGCTTGACAATGCAGAGAGAGGAGAGCGATAGCTTGAGCGGAAAAGCTCTAGCTATCTATTTCCGCTAAACGCTAACCTCGCCTGGCACTGGAAAAGGAATAGGAAAGAGATGGCTTCGACCACTATTGCTATTGCTAGGAAGGGCTTGTACTTTCTCTCAATAGATGGGCGCTCAGGGGTTCCTTAGATGCATTTACAGGCAGGGGAATCCTTGTTTGAGAAGGGGAACCGAGAGGACATTGTTGAAGTCACTCGACTACCAGTGGGAGAGGAACGAGTAGCTCATGGGGAAGACAGAGATTGACGGAATGAGGGTCAAAGCTACTACGGCTAATAGAGGGGGCATTACCAGCTCGCCCTTTAGGGATAGGTACGAAAGTAACTCGACTGAAAGAAAAGGGAGATGCTTGACCGGAGAAGATGCAAGAAAAAGTTGTACAAGAAAAGGAAGGGAAAGTTACGAATCTGAACTAAGGCAATTAACCATTGGCTCTAATTAACTGTCAAGAAGGAGAGGCTAGAAGCGTTGTATTCGCTCGACTTCAAGGAGAGGCTAGAAGCGACAGCGAATGCTTTCAATGCTGCCTTATTTAAGAGACACCCCGAAAACGCCTTCGAAAAGAAAGGCGCTGTTAAGCGTTCAAATCATCAGTTTCACACAAAACCACGAGGCTAGACCGTTAGGGAGAGGCTCTAATTACAGGAGAGGCGCTTTAGGCAATGAGCACTAAAAAAGTACAAACTGAAACTGGTCAACGATGGCTGCTCCCCTCTATATGGGGGTCGGCTGCTCTTCCAATGATGGCGGCTTAAACAGGCTTAGAAGGGCATCCAATTGCTACGTCGATACACCCCGGCAACGTGTAGGGAGGATTTCAGGCAATAGAGGCCGTAAGCCATTCCAGGAGAAAGCATTTTTTCATAACATCGCGGGTCCGAAGTTGCTACCTTGAAATACCAAACAAAGGCGCTTTCGCCACTCTATCTTCTCTCCTGATTACTGTCTAAGTCTAGATCCTAGCTAGCGCATACTTGCATCTGTTATTACAGAGAGAGCTTGATGAACACCACCTCCTGGTTAGTGATTGGGCACACGCTTCCTTTACGGCGTAGAATCGGCTTCTTTTTTTGACGTATCAGAAAGGGCTTCTCTTCTACGCCCGAAGTCCATATTTATGCAAGTATCTTCACTTCAATACCCAAAGTGGCCCTATACATTTAATGATAACCGAACCCGCTTCAATCTTGTCTACTTCCTTGAATGGGCGGGTTGGAAAGTCTTTATTTGATGTGCCAACGAAGGCCTATCACCAAATCTCCACGGCGAAATCCTTTGTTTGTTGGAAGGCTTGCTGATTCATGATTTCGTGCCGAACCTCTCTCCGCCGCTTCTTAGCGGTTGACTGCGAGATTAGCACTTTCTTCGTTACTAACAGATATATCTTTTCCGCGCGAGCTAGTTCAACAGTTCATTCTTGTAAGCCCCTTTGTCAGCCACACTAAGACTTCGGTAAGAAGTCCTTCTCCAAGCAGTTTATGCGCGCTACGCCCTCGCCTAGAAATCTTACGACCGGTGGAAGCAAGGGAGGAGCCTTTCTTTATCAGCTAACAGTGAGTTGAGCAAAAACCGTGAATCAAGGTGACCCCCGGCTGTAAGTGTTGATGAGTCACGCGCTGCTCATTGTGATTCTGGGGAGGGCATAGACAAAAGTAAGGTATCTGATCAATCCCATGAGAGCGTCTGTTTGTGATATGGTCTCTGAGAGATCTAACAATATGGGGCGTGATCAATCATCAGGTTTGGGGAAGGAAATTGTCCTTGTTGACTCGGATCGCTATTCCTTACTTTAGGCGCGTAATAGGCTCGACTTCAAGGAGAGGCGCTTGCGATAGAGTAAAAACACTATCACACTTGAAGAAAGAAAGACACAACCAGATCCTTATATACACCATTATCAGAGAGTGCTTTGCCTCCTTCTTCTCATCCCGGGTCCCGATGAAGTGAGATTTCAGAGGTGTCCTGCATCAGGTCCTTCTTCTCATCTACGATGGTCTGTCCAAGGAGCATTGCATAGGAGCCTACTTCTTTGCCAAGGAGGTCTGGCGGTTGGTTAAGAAGTCAGGGCTTTTGTTTACTGCTTTATATTTGAAGCAGTGTGCATCGTCTCTGCGACAGGCGTATGGTGATTCAAGACTTTTTATTAAATGTGTTAAGCTAAGATCTTAATTATTGCTTTACAAGATACTTTAAGCGCGCTCAGAGCCTCTTAACTTCTTTTTGA
>JAUTWN010000017.1:0-19263 GCA_033043275.1 Ruscus hypophyllum | reverse complement strand
ACAGACGATAACGGTGCAGACATGATGACAAAGCCGTTGCCGAAGGATAAAAATAAAGTGTGTCGACAATTGGTTGGCATGGACGTCGCTTGAGTAGCCATGGCGACGGACTCTCACTCTTAGGGCTAGAGGGAGAGAATTATTAGAATTCTAGCCCAAATATCGGATCCCAAGAGGTTAGAACCCAAAAAGATCCATAAATTGACAATCAAGAAAAACTGCACTGTGGGACACCCGTGACCAGTGTCGGGCACCGGTGCCACAGCGTCGGCAGACAAGGTGCAAACTCTCGGGTTGGCTGTTTCTGAGTTGGGCACCAGTGACTGACGAGTTGAACATCCAGATTTGGATTTTTATTAGCCGTTTGATCTATTTTGGGGGGCTAGATCCGATAGGGATTATATATACCCTAGTTTCATATATCAATAACATCAAGAAAGATCAAAATAGTCATCGTCTCCAAGAAGAAAGTTCTTGTAGAGAGAGGGTTTGGAGAGTTGATCATCATAGTTCTTGTGGAGAGCAAGACGTGATCCGTGGAGAATCGAAGTTGGACGAGCAAGATCATATGGTGGATCTTTGCGTGTTCACTTCTTAGTCATTTGAGTGTTTTGCCAATTGAGATTGGTAAGGGCCTTTGACTTCTTCTTCGTTGATTGTCATCTTGATACTTGAGCAATGTATTGAGAAGAGAGAGTATTGAGTGTGTAATGTTTACTCATATTATAGTGGATCTTTTGCTATTGCCCCATGGTTTTTCCCTTTTATGATTTTCTACGTAAATCTTTGTGTTTGCGTCTGTGATAAATTGTTTTGTTTAGCAATGATCTTGCATCTTAAATTTAGTAGAACCTGCAAATTCCGCTAGTGCCGTGATCGCATTGTGGACCAAATTCCCAATAGCAACTAGGGTTCATAGGCAATCTCAACTTTGTTCTAGATCGGCAACCATGGGTAGGAACATGGATACCAACATCCACAAATCTCCATTGTCTAACCGGCAATCGTGTACGGAAACCATGGACTCTTGGACCAGCAACTAGAGCATCATCTAACCATCCGTAGGTAATCTCAACTTTTGTTTAAACCGGCAACCATGGGTAGGATCGTGACTACTATCATTTACAAATCTCCACCGTTCGTGCAATATCTATCTGCACGAGGGGAGATAGTGGCCCAAAAGCATAAGTTGTTAGGTATTGGCCTAAACTTTCTATTTAAACACATCACTTTTTCTTGTTCTCTCTATTTATATTCACATATGAATTCCTAATAATCTCTCTGTCCATTTATGAGTATACCTCAACCATCTATGAAAACCACGAGTCCTTGAAGGAGCAGCAGATCTCTAATATTTATGGAAAAACAAACCTAAAAGTCACTCCCGACACTTTGGGCTTCAGAGTTGGGGTTACTCGAGTCCCTTTGGGAAGGGAGATGGGCCTTAAACACAACACTGGAAACCAATTCGACCTAAAAAGTTAGATTGTTAGCTATTAGCTCCAACTTTGTATTTAAACCCATCGCTTTTTTTTTTTTTTTTTTTTTCAATATGAAAATATACTCACACATGAATTTCTAACAATAACTTTAACTATAAGCTAGTTAACAGATCACCACGATACATAGGCCTCGAACAGTGCTATAGAAACAAGTCATCCAAAGGCTTTCCTCAACCTTCTTCAACTGCAAGTTTGTGTCTTTACGTTACTTTAGTTCTAAGCATTGTACTGATCTAGTGTATTTGTATAGGAAGAACTATACTATTATCTTTCGCCGTTCAAGTCAGATCAACTGTGTGTATCTCTGTATTTACCTCGATATATGTAAATATTTGTTTATATTAGCATTTCTTTCGTCTTGAACCAGCACGCAGTTAGTTGTACGTGTACAGACCGAAAGTCATTAACACGATAACAACATTTGGCCTAGACAAATTTACACGGCTCCCACCATTCCAGGGTTTAATGTGTTTGTGCTAAAATCCTATAAATAATTTAAACTAAAAGTTTCACGAAAACAACTAATTCGTTGAGATCCAAGTATGCAACATTAAAAAAAAATAAAAAATAAAAATAAAAATAAAATAAAATAATTCAGCCCCTACATAAACCTAATCAGCAGCACGTAATAAAAAGTCGGTCAAGACTAAAATCAATCAAGAAAGCCTTATCTCTAGATGAACTCCTCATTAAACGTAAAAGAGGAGAAATTAGGACTATACTCTGATAATCCTATTACTCCTCGGACTAGTTAAACTTTTTTAAAAAAAGTTACCATAATCGGAAACATTTCCCTTTTCGTATTTTTGAACTACCAAGATATTCCTAATTTGGAAACATCACTCCGACTCCTATTACGACTAGGATTTTATGTGAGGTTCTATTTATTAAGATCCCCCGTCAATTTACTGATCAAACTCCATTCATCAAATGCTATTTTCTCACTCCCAAATCTTCAACTTTTTCAATTCGAAATGGCGGCCGAGGTTATGCATCTCGGCGACCATACGATGCTGATGGTTGGTTCTATTCCTCTCTTTGATGTGCCGTACATTCGTCGTCCTTGTTTCAATCCCGTAGCCTGTATCAATGGCCGCGCCGCCTTCGACGTCTCTCAGTTTCACCCCAATGCTGCCATCCACTTCTTTGAGCCTCCGTCGGAGTTCCCATGCTGTAGTGAGGTTGATCCAGAGTTCTCTTCTGCCAGGCCGAAGAGCATCCTGGTTACATGGGACTTGCCTGAGCCGGATCGCATAAAGCTGAACTTCGACGGTGCGGTGTCAAAGGGCCGCGCAGGATGCGGGTATCTACTGCGGGACCATAGGGGAGTGATCCTTGCCGCAGGGTGCTCCAATGCTCCAAAGCTCAATGTCGTTGATGCCGAGCTAAGAGGGTTACTCAACGGTCTTAGGCTGGCCGTGAAAGTTTGCAAACGAGGCCAAAGGCTATGGATTGAGGGGGACTCCTTGACGGTGATCAAGAGCCTGAAGAAATTGTTCAAGTCATCTCATGCCGATCATGAGATACTGCAAGAGATCCTACAGCTACTGACTCACTTCTCCGACTGCGAGGCCTCCTTCAACTATCGAGAAGGAAATAGACCCGCCGACTGGTTAGCTGGCATAGGGAAATTCAAACGAGGTCCATCGGAGTGGACGTGTCATTTTCCAAAACCGCTAAAGGCTTTGGCTCGGAGAGACATTTCCGAGTGTTACACGAGAGTGAAAAAGAACTATGGTTTCTAGTTCTTGTTGTAATCTTTAGTGTATAAATAAATTCAAATTCATTGCAAGAATTCTGTAATCTGTAGTGTATAAATAAATTCAAATTCATTGCAAGAATTCTCATTTGTCAATTTTTGTAGCACTAGCGGGTGAGAATGGCTGTTTAAATAAACTTGTTGTCACATGGATACCGGTCTGAAGAGCGAATACAAGTGGTGCTAGGTGGGGTTTCTGCTGGTCTCTGCAGCTCTCACCCGAACGAAGTAGGGATGTGCCTGCAACACAAGTATAAATATTATCACTCACTAGAACAGAATATGACAGAATAGCCTTTCGAATCAGAATTGGACCATGAAGATGATTTCTATAATCCTGTGGCATGAAACAGTACTAATTGCTCAGCCACTTATCCAAGCATTCAATTCATCATTTATCTATTACGAAAAATTCACTTTGCAAACGATGGGCTTTTAATGGGCTAGCACAGATAAAATGAGAGCCAGGGTACACCTCTAATCAAATACAGGATTTGATGTAGTCTGAAAGCCATCCATTCTCGAAAGATGAGAGGCTATTGTAACAGGCAACTAATAACAAAACATGCCTTATCCTTACTAATTCATAATTACACTTATTAACAACTAATGAACCATACAGCAATCGCCTTTCACGAACCTTAAATTTATGATCATGACTAGGACAAGCTTCTCATCTGCAGACTACCTTATTCAACAAGAAGAAAAGAAACAAAAATCAGCTCCCAATTTTTAGCGTCACTTGTCAAACAGAATGGTACATCATAATGTTTCTCTCTTGTCTACTTACAAAGAGTTTTAAATTTACCTAAATGTTCAGCCTGAAATTGGGCCTTTAACTCTACCAGTGGTTGCCTGGACGGCCACAGAAAACAAAGTTTTAAGTCGGAATGGTCTTACGAGTTACGACCAAGACAATAATAATTGCAGGCTCTCTTGGGTGATAAAGGTCTAAATGCTTATTCCACCGATCATAAATCAAATAAAGTGATCAAGGCACTTTTGACTCTATACAGGTCGTGGAATGGTGCAAATACTGTAATACACCAATGTGAAGACATGGCTGGTCCAAGAAAGGTCTGGATATTAAATGGTGCCTAGAACAGTGGTGCAAGGTGGCCAGATTAGGTGGGGTGGGAGGCCAAGCCCAACCCTACCTGCAAAATAATCAGTCTGGCCAGGAGAAACTTGTGACCGGACTGGAATATGCAGAACCAAAGTCTAGCACATAGTAACAGAGGTAAATACAGGTTTCTCAGGTCGAACCAGTACAAACGGATTTTCCAGGTCAAACCGTTTACAACAGATAGGTAGGGCTGTGATAGAGTGCAAGATTAAACTGAAGAGGCTCTAAGCTGGACTACAAGGACAAGCTGAGGGGAAGAGGACTAAGCGATGCGATGGTTGCCGCTGAACATGGAGAGGAGACATGATAAAGAATGCAGACAGGAGAACAAGTATCAAATCACATGTTCTCATTTCTCAATATGTAGCACCAACGTCCGTTCATCAATGGCAAACAGTTAGGCAACCTGGAAGATCTTGAGAGACAAAACATTCCAAACTGGCAGTGGAAATTTAAATTTGTAAAGACACCGTCATACCTTACACCAATTGTTTCAGATTTGACCACATCCGAGGTTCTGACTTAGAATGCCCAAACAAGTGGCTACCCAAAGCCTGAAAATCTAAATTATAAATGGAAAAAGTTGAAGATAGGTGAGGCATCATGCAGACTAGTCTCGTAGTCCCTGCCATTTTTGCAAACCTACCAAAATCATTGTTTTAGTTTTTAAAGATTATACCCAGATTAAAACTGAAATTCCAATCTACAGTTGCTGAAATTACTGAAACTGCCAAAGAGAACTCCTGATCTATATACACTGACATGGGGGCATCGGATACGGTAACCCTCCAATATTTAGACATGACAACACAGCTACACATGTGCATTTTTTTATGATATATGATTATATGTATATTTAACTCATACAGATATATGTATTGTGATGTTATTCATATATGGAAAAAGATAAAATAATAAAATGAATCATATAACATATTTTGTCAAAAGGGTGGCATAACATACTCTATCTTATATATATTTTTAATGTAAATAAAGAGTTTAATGTTTATGTCAGACACGAATCGACACGAGTCGTGTCCGACACAGCCTGACACATACAATTTTTGGCTGGAGAGAAGTGTCCTACATAAGCAGAAAACTCTTACAATGTTTGGCTGGAGAGAAGTGTCCTACATAAGCAGAAAACTCTTACAATTTTTGGCTGGAGAGAAGTGTCCTACATCAGCAGAAAACTCTAAACTAGTAACCAAATCCAAGTTCTCAATACCTAGCATAAAATACATGTAACGAAAACCACCATTTTTGGATGCTTCCAAGCCATCAATATCCTCTCCCATATAGCACACTATTAAAACTTCACAATTGGAGCAATGGATGGGAAGGGAATAACTTTTGAAAATGTTTCAGTTTTTACTTTTAGCTATTCTATATTATAGATCAAGTAACCAAATCCAAGTTCTTAATACCTAGCATTAAATACATGTAAAGAAAACCACTATTTTTTGATGCTTCCAAGCCAACAATATCCTCTCCCATATAGCACACTATTAAAACTTCACACTGGGAGCAATGGATGGGAAGGGAATAACTTTTGAAAATGTTTCGGTTGTTACTTTTAGCTATTCTATATTATAGATCAAGGTCAATAGAATAGAATTTCAAGTCAAGCTCCAGTCATGGGCACAGCTCAGCTGCAGGTTGAACCCAAAACTGGTATGGTACTCTCAAACACCATTACCCATTAATGGATTGCACTATTCAAAGAACCCTAACTGACTGCACTGTACCTTAGCCAGGTTGTTGGGTTTATGGTTGGGCCTGCAAGATTTATTAGTGCAACAAGGGACATGTCCAAGCCAACTTCCCCTAACCATACCCAAGTCAAGAACATCTCAATGTACACTATAGGTGCACACTCCTAAACAAGGATAACAAAAAGTATGTACTGGCTAAACACTAAACATAAAAAGATAAGTGAACTGAACAGTTCCAGAGAAAGTAAATAAGTTAAAATTAATTCACCATTGCTTCTCGAGCTGTGAGTCTATCCTTATGATCAGAACAGAGAAGTGTATCAAGGAAATCAATTGCCTGCATGCCAGACATATCCAATAAAGTTACTGGAAAAAAATGATAGAAGAGTACAAAGCTAAATACAAGAAAGTAAGCAGGCTTCAAAAGAAATGATAGTTAACAAGGGCCTCCGGGTAAACTAGATGCTGACTGTCAGAATTAATAAAAATTTAGACCAGGGCTTCCTGCTATGCCTGCAGAAATTGAAACAAGTGGAAAACATATTCAGAGATAGATATCCCCCAATATGGAGTTCAATGATAGAATACTTCTCAAATAAACTAGGAACTGTACCTTCCAACAAGCACTTCAAGCTTTGGGTCAAGCTCCAAGCCCTATTTGTTCAAGTAAGCATTTAGTTCTTCTGTTCTCAGCACCTGGGGGGGAAATAAGCACCAATTATTAGGTCAAACCATCAAAATATTGTTAATCAAGTTTCCTTCTTACAAACAAAAGCCTACTCAGCTAAAGTCTTTGATCAGTAAGAGTAAAACCATCAATCATCATGTAATATATAACATTTTTATGTAACATGTCAGTTTTGTTTGTTATTTATTTTTTCTCTTTATTTATCTCACTCATCTTTCTCTTATACTAAACAAGGAGTTTTCTGTCTCTTTCAGCTTATAGTGCCAAAATCAAGAAATTTTGTGGTTATTTTGAATCTAAACTACCCATTTTAAGAGAGCATCTAAAAAGATTTACAGGAAATGATGGCTTTTTCAAGAAATTTTGTGGTTATTTTGAATCCAAAAACCTATTTAAGAGAGCTTCTAGGAAAAAAAATAAAGGAAATGATGAAATTCTTTCATATGTCATTTCACTTTCCAACTCTCTCTCTCTCCCGCCCTCCCTTAACGCACCCCCCTTTCTCCCCCACAAACACATTTATGTTTTTACTCCTCTTCATTTTCTTCTCATATCTAGAGTTATTTTTTCTAACTTTTATTTTCCTCTCACCACTTTAATTTTGATGCGCCCTCATGTCATCTGCTTCAAAACATCATAATATCTTCCCCTCCTCTGTCTACTCATAAAAAAAACTCTCTTGCTAGCCCCTTATTTTCAAAATTGTGAGCCCTAACGAATTATCCCAAAATCTCCTACCGCTCAGCATATTTCACATTGTCATGCATACCATTATAAGTGGCAGTGGGTCACATTCTGGATGGATCCTATGTGAACAACCGGCAAAATGACTATAAGTTTGTTGCATCCACATGAGATCCAAACCCAGTAAGAAATCTAGGACCCACTTGAGAATCCTGCCCTAATAATTTATTAGATTTCAACTCAACTTTCAAATATCTAATATTTAATTCCCCCCTTCACTTTGTTATTTATATTGAGAATCAAATAGACAATAAAAATATCCTTTTTTCCAGTTATTTTTTTTTTAGTTTTGAGCAAATTTCTAAATATCGATTCTTGGGGAAGAGTTGAGATATGTACAAAATTATCGATGTCAAATTTGATGGATTACAATTAAAATGGAACTAGAATTAAGTGAAAAAACGCATGCGAAGAAGGAATGTAGATGACGCAGGAGAGCTTAATCAGTGGCAATGGGTAGATTATAATTGTAGCTCAATCAGATTCCATCAACATTATTGACCTTTTTATAAAATCATGTGAGAATGAGGATAATTCTTTCATTATAGGAAATCTATTTGTAACTTATAGGAGAGCTTTGTAAACTTTCTCTTGCACTTATGTCATAATAACAATTGTGAAAATGAACAGAAAGGACTTTGTAAAAGAATCATCATATGGAGATAGACTTGGCCCTCTCCAAAAGGATTTGGAGCAAAATCATACCATCCAAATTCAATATTCGGCCATTCAATAAAAAATTAACTTTGTTAAAGTTGCTCTACATGATTTAAAGTGTATAAATCAAACTTCAAGTTTCTAAAAGATTTTCTGTCCATGAATCAACAAGGTGCAAAATGGACGGCCTTAAATGGTGAGTTTGTTAGTTTAACGGGGTAGAATGGTTGAGACAAAACAAAAATTGGTACGCAAGTGTTGTTAAATCTATTGATCAGGATCAAATACTTGGTCAAAAAAAATTTATATCCTAAAGTGTAGATATTAGAAAGTAGATGTTTTCTCTAAGACAGAATTTTCTCTCTTTCCTCTTATAAAGCCAGGTGTAAACTTCAAAATCAAAAAATTGTGTTTTTTAATCAAATAGCCATTTCAAGAGAGCTTCTAAGAAAAATAAAGGAAATGATGACTATCTTTCACATGGTCAAATCACTTTTCACTTTTCATATTTCAAATTACCCCTCTTCCTCTCCTCTCTCCCTCTTCATCTATATTTTATCTTAATTTTCTTCTCAAATCTATTTTTCCCCTCATCTTCATTTTCCTCTCGCATCTTTAATTTTGTTGGGTTGTTCTCATGCCATCCACTTCAACGCAACATAGTATCTTCCCCTCCTCTCAGTTTACTGTTTACAAAAAAAAAATCTCATCCCCTATATTAAAACTTGTGAACCCTAACGAATTATATTCAAAATCTCCCACCACTCAACATTTATCAATTGTCATACATATCAGCACGAGTAGCCGTGGGTCATATTCTGGCTGGATCTTACATGATCGACTACAAATCCACTATAAATTTGTTACGTCCACATGAGCTTTAAACCCACTAAGAAATCTAGGACCCACTTGAGGATCCTACCCCAATAAATTATTAGATTTTAACTCCACTTTCAAACATCTAATATTTATTTTTTCCCGTTAATTTCTCAATTTATATTGAGAATCGAATAGAAATTACAAATATTCTTTTTGCCATCTAATTTATTTTTAGTTTTGATCAAATTTATAAATATTAATTGTTAGGAGAGTTGAGATATGTACGACATTTTAGATATTAGATTTGATGGATTATAATTAAAACAAAACTACAACTAAAGTAAAAAGAACCACGTGAAGGAGTGTACATGAGGCGAAAGGAGAGCTTAATTAGTGATGGTGGGTGGATTATATTTGTAGCTCAATTAGTTGTCATCAACAACAATTACTTTTTTACAGAGGACTACTTTCTCACTGTAGGAGATTCATTAATTAGATAGTTTTGTAAAACTTTTTGTTCCAGTTAATGCCATGATAGCAATTGTTGAAATGAACAGAAAAAACATCGTGATACTCTAAAAATTATCATATGGAGATAGATTTGGCCCTTTCCAAAAGGACTTGCAACAAAATCCTTCCATCAAAATTCAATATTTGACCATTCACATAAAAGATCAACTCTGCTATAGTTGATCTACACTATTAAAGTGTCGACAAATTCAAATTCAAGTTTTTCAAGATTTTTTATCCACGCATCAACAAGGTGCAAAACTGACCGTCCTAAATGGCGAGTTTGTTAGTTTAACAATGTAGGATGGTTAAGAACAAACCAAAATTGATGCGCAAGTGTTTAAATGTGTCGATGAATATCAAATACTTGGTCTAAAAAAATCCATATCCTTAAATGTAGATATAAGAAATATACCATTTTCAGCCCATCCATTTTGCGCCTATTTGATACATGGAATAATTATTTTTAAAATACTTAATTTTTTATTTTTAGAAACTTTAAATAATGTATAAATATGAATTTAGATGGTGTGAATCTTCGAATTCGGTGTCCTATCATTAAATTCTAATGGGAAGAACTTGGCTCTAAATTCCTTTGGAAGGAGCCAAGTCTAACTCTTATTATATGATATTATATTATCAATCCTCACCCCCATTACCCAACCATAGCACTATTGTATAGTCTAGTTTTAAATTTTTATTTTCCCCTCTAGTTTGGACCAACATTGTGCAATCATCAATGTGGCTAGATGAATTTATGCTTTTGGAAAGCCCAAACCTATTTGCATGCACTAAGTGTGTGAAAAACTTATGACCATAGCCTGGTCTTGAACCTATAACCTCTTTTACCCACCCCTCCCTCTTTGCCAGATGAGACATGTCTCAAGAACTACGAAAGGTCATATATGGTTCAATATATCAAAGTAACATATGAAGGCGCTAGAAATAATAATTGAACAATTTCTTCTTTCCACTCAGCCAAATTCGATTGTATCCTGCAGTGTCTCTTTGTGATCAGAATACGATGAGTACACAGTTTGCTTGGATGTTGAATTCAATAATATGTAGAACATGGACACTTCTATCGCGTAGCCATGTCCACGTTGGACATGCGTCCTATAAATTTTTAAGAATTTTCCTTTCAACAAACATTACATGGAAGGCCTCAACAGGCTTTATGGTCTTCTGGAGTTCAACACAGGTCTAACTATAAACAATGATAAAAGTAAAATCTTTTTCATCAAAGGCTGTCAGAAAAAATATGAGTTACTAACCATTATTGGATGTGTTGAAAAGTTATTATTACCCGTAAAGTATCTTCGTTTACCTCTCTCCGTCAACCATATTAAATCTCAAAACTTCACTTGACTAATAGAAAAATTCATAAGAAGAATAGAATGTTGGATGGCAAGATTACTTTCCATTTCAAGTAGAGTGAACAGTATTCTAAAACCCAGTTTCATTACGCGCTCGGTCCGAGAGCGAGTAGTGAGTACTCAGAAAACTCGGTAAGTACTCAGATTACCCATTCAGAACTTGAAATATTAATATTTTAATATGTATGTATAAAAACATGTAATAGAAAGATGTAATAACAATATCCAAAACTCAAAATAACATAAATATAATAAAACAAGTTTCTTACCTTACTAATAACATCTCATTTACATTTACTCATCATCGTTGTCCTCGTATCGAACATTGTCATCGTCTAATTCCTCTTATGAAGGAGCATCGTAATCAATATCTCTATCCTCCTCATAGCCATCCTCATCTCCACTTAATTCCTCACGAATCTCAACCATTGATGTACTAGAGGAGACTTCTTCCATACTAGTTCTAGCAACTGCAGTTCTTCGCCTATATGTCCTCAAACTCATCCACTATGGATTTTCATTTACTCTACTCCTCCGCAATAAGATTCCATGTAAGATCGAAGCCCGAAAAGATTTCTTCTTCTGCATTCTCCCTCTCCTTAACCCTTGATTTTTTTTCCAATGCAACGTCCTGGAATCATTAGAGGCTATAAATGCATCATTCTTACTTGCTTCCCTGTACTTAACAAAAACTAGATCATTCATTCTTTTTGGATCTAATCTGTATCTCTTCTTCATATGTATCTGCATATTTCAAATAATGATATACAATTAAAATCATTGAAAAACAAAAAAATTTAATATAAAATTTTAAAAATAATATCTAATGTTATTATTAAGATATATACCCCCTCAAAAGCACTCCAGTTCCTTCGAAGAACTACTGGACAAGTTAAGAATTTTTAAGGCCATCTTCCGTAGATACGGAGCTTCATGCCCGTAGAAATTCCACTAATAAGCTATTACTGAAAAAATATTGTTAATATTTTTAACCTTAAGATTAAAATCATAACAAGATAATGTTAGTTAAACAACTTAAACTTAAATAAGCTTCACATAGATTTACCTAGATCAAAGTTATCTGTGTCATTGAAACTTTTGTAGTATCTCACTGCCATTCCATAAATTCATTACCAATCTTGTCCTGAATTTCTTCTTCTGGAAAGAAAATAGAGATACACTTTAAGAGTGCAGGTTTTACAACCTTATTTTTCTTGATTACCCTATCCCTATAATAATAATAGGGATTTAGAAAGTAAGCTGTCAAATGTAGTAGAGTATCAAGTCTACCATTCGCTTTCTTCTCCCAATATCAATAACCGATCAGAAAATGGATTTCTTCCTGTTACAAGCAGTACGGATCTCAACTTTTGCATCTTCAAGCATGCCATATACAAACTCCATCGACAACCTTCGATCAACATCAACAATTCTCAGCAGTTTGAACAAGGAGTATAGATATTCAACAGCTCCTTTACATCTCTCCAAAAAAATATTTGAATACATTATGGCTTTGGTTCTTCATATCACAGTCTTTGCCCATTTGTTCTTCTCCCAATCACTTGACGAAACCAAGATGGCTAATTGCACCTTATTTATGAGGCAACTCAAACTAAGAAAAGTGGTGGCGAATCTGTGATGCCTGGCCGAACAAGCTCCCTCTTGTTAGTGTATTTTCGCATCATTGCAAGAGTAGAGTGATGCACATGAAAGAAAATTGTCAATAACCTTACCTTATCAATCACCGTCTTATATTTGGAAAGCTTTTTGATATCCTCCAATATAAGATCGATGGTATGGATTGCACAACTACTTCAGAATAAAGTAGGACATGATAACTCCATACTTTTCGTAGCCATATTGGAAACATTGTCAGTAATCACTTGCATAACCCAATGTTTTCCAATCTCCTAGATACGCTCCTCAACCCATTTGAAGATATACTCTCATTTGTGAACTACAACAGAGTTCTCAATGGATTTAATGAAACTGGTACCATTCTTACAATGTACACAAAGGTTCATCACACTCCGGTGCATCATATCAGTCCATCCATCAATAAGTATTCTGCATCCATACTCATCCTGCTTCATTCTACTTCTTAAAATTCTCGTTCACCTTTGCATATACTTGTTTTAGGAGACTCACAACTGGTATTCACTTGGACCCTTGTAGCCTTTACCATTTCTGTCAATTGCCTCACAAGCAAAATCAAATCCAGCATATTAAATTTATGGAACAAAATTGCAGCTGCATACGCCCACATGCTCAACATTTCATGTGCAATTTCTTTCTTTTTCTCTCAACTTATTTAACATAGCCAGTTCAATTTACCCTCGTCCACCATTCTATCTAGTGGACCCAATACACGAGGCTTCTTCGAGCCAATAAGAGAACTCTGGATCTTTAGTTTTCCTTTCTTCTGAAATTTATATTTCTCGTCTCATTTCATACTATGCCTGCTTATTGACCTTTTTCGTCTTTGTCGCCTCTAAATTCTCTCTACATTTGCCTCTCCTCATCAGTTGTCATTGAACAAATACTCACTTCCTCACCAATACCAGTAATGAGTTGTTTCAGCCAATTAATTTCGCATAGCATATCTTTTTACACCTCCTGCATTGTACTTAAGTTAATTATCTTCACAAGCTTGTCGTAGTTCCATCCAATATCCTTAGAACTCCTAGGCTTGTCTGGAATATCAACATCTTGACTTGTACTTAGAGTCGCTCTGATAGCACCACTAACACTCGAATTCAATGCCATAGATGAAGATATAAATGGAAGTAATTTGAAAAATAACACTTAGTAATGAAATTAGCAATTAGTATTTAGTAAAGTATTTAGAAATTTTTTATTTTTTATTTTACTACTTGTTATCTAAAAGGCAAATATCATGTATCAAATATTAAAATTTATCAAATATCAAATTTTAAATATCCAAAAAAGAACTCCAGTATGTAAGAATTTGTTTCGTAGAAAATGGGAGGGGAAAATGAGTAATTTTCCACTCAAGAATTATACATATATAATCTATTTTTATTGTGTTTCAAATTGTTTACCGGTTAAAGTTCAAAGAGACTAGCATAATAAGCTCTTCAATCTTATCAAGAAACAACTAATAACATCTAAATATCAACTTAGAGCAATAAACATAATAAATTTAACTAAATAATAAACTTAGAGCAACAAATTTAACTAATAATAAACACAATAAATTTAACTAAATATAAGACTTTCAAAATAAAAGTTCAAATTAAAAAAAATCTAATGGAGTTCATTTTGAAATACCATCTAAAGTTTTGCAATCCAATATAAAATAATCAAGACTTCATCCATTTCATTCACATAAAATATTTCTAATTCATATATAACAGATTAAAAAAAAATTAAAAATTAATCGTGATCAGAACAAGACTAAGAAACGTACGATGATTTTAGTCTTCACAATAGGAAGAGATGATTTCACCAATTAACTAAACCCAAATTTCTCGATTAGTCGATGATTTTGCTAATATTTCGTTTCCTATAGTCAATCAAAAAAATTAAAAAATAATTAGGAGAGAGACAGAGAGATGGGGGTTCAGTCACTCGATTCGAGAGAGAGAGCGAGAGACAGAGCGAGACACAGAGTGAGATCGATCAAATAAATTAAAAAAACAATAGAGAGAGAACTGTACCTGGATCGAGATGGTGTGGTTCACCGACTCCGACCATGCGGTGACTTCCCAACTCTGAGAGCCTTGTACAGAGAAATCAAAAAATTTAAAATATATATATAATCGAGAGATCGAGAGAGATAGAGACAGAGAGAGATCAAGAGAGAAAAATAAAAAACAATTGAGAGAGAGATCGAGAGAGAAAGAGACGTATCTGGATTGGCGACGGTGTGATGACTTCACCGACTCCGACCGTGCGATGACTTCCCGACTCCGAGAACCCTATACAGGGAAATCAAAAAAATTTAAAAAACATATAATTGAGGGGGAGAGAAGCAGAGACAGAGAGAGATGCACCTTTCATTTCGATTTTGATCGCCACCGATAAATCTCTGGTCAACTATAGTTCCGATCAAGGAAAATTAGAGCTGATCGAGAGAAATTAGGGTTGAGCTCGATCAACCCTAATTCGACAAGGTATTTAACGGAGTGACGCGGGATTGGATCAAGTGAAGTATTGCATTTAAGATCCATTTGAGTTTTTTCAACCGATTAACAGTTGATCCTGATTTCTTGTTCCATTATTCGGCCGATTTGACCGAGTACTCAGTCTGTCCGATTTTTTGAGCGATTTTTAGTTTTTGTGATCATTTGCTTACCAATTACGAGTAGTCGGCCGAGTACTCCGAGTGTTAGAACACTAAGAGTGAAACTAATCAAAAATGTTTTGTTTAGTACCATTACATATTGGGTACAGTTTTTTAAAATTCCAGTATCTATTATCAGAGAACTAGAAAAACTGGTTTTCAAATTTCTGTGAAAAATGGGATACACGCATGGAGAAAGAAAAACATCTGTAATATTAAACAAGGTCTTGGAATTAGAAGAATTTCAGATTTATGCACAATTGCAGGAGTAAAACTTCTTTGGAGGATTTGCACCACTGACACTCTCTGGTCAAATTAGATGAGAGCTCACTACTTGAGAAATACATCTTTTTGGGATGCATAGCCTTCCCTTTTGGACTCAGGGACATGAAAATTTATTCTAGGGAGCAAGAAATATCAAAAACACACTTCAGGAAAGTCATTGATAATGGAGATAATACAAATACTTGGCTAGACCCTTGGTTGCTCGAAGATAGATTGGTTGATATATTGGATCCTACACTTCCTTCCAATCTTTAAGGGATTTAATAGACTGCCAATTGTTCAATTAGAAATGGAAGATAACACTTCGGTGTACTAGCACTCCACCAAGTGTGGCAATCCATTCAAGACACCCTTATCAGTAACACCTCAACTACTCGATATGGACAGCCACTACTAACAACAAATTCAAATTTTCCTCTACCTGGGAGATATCCTGAACAGATTACCCATCTGTCACCTTTCACAGAGAAGTCCAGTTCCCCTCCTCAATGCCCCCAAAATGTCTGTTTGTTTACTATAAGCATTAAGCAATAGACTTTTAACTAGGGAAATGCTACATTCAAGTTAATTCTTGCGTACGTTGCAGCTCAACTTCAGATTCCATCACTTATTCTTCCAGTGTGAATTTACATCCTATATATGGTCTTTATGCAAGCTTAAACTTGGTTTTCAGTCAGTCCATTGGCAGCCTAGCCGAAGAAGTCCAGCTCAACAAGCAGACATTTAAGTCCAAGAATGAGACCTTCATTCTTTCTAGACAAGTTCTAGTAGCAACAGTCCGACATTGCTAGATTCAGGACCAGAAAAATTTAATAACTTGTTTTTAGAAGACTACATGAAGATGTTAACATCTTGTTTCAGACCTGTCACTGAAAATCCAACTCAGACCAATGAAAAAAAATATTCTCAGCAATTGGGGCTTGGTTTAGATTATTGTGATATATATTCTGCGTGCTTGTTTTCTTTCAGGTCAGGAAATTATTACTAGCTGACGTGGCTAGGCAAGTAGAGGGTGAGGACCAAGGTCCTCTCACCTCTCTGCTAATCATATCAGTCCGAAGCAATATATTGATTATTATGGAACAAAACTAGTGATGTATCATTGTATGACTTATATGTGCAGCAATAAAAAAAACATTTGCCTTTCAATATAGAGAGAGAGAGAGAGAAAACAAAAAAATCACTGACACTCCCTTCTATGGCACTTATGTAGGCTAATTAAATAAAGACATGTGGCAATCCACATGTCTTGGTCCTACTTTTTAATTTTTTTTTCTCTATCATTCCCTTTTTCTCTCTCCAACTCATGCTGCAAATGATCCATTTCCTCTCAACTCAGTCTCTATCCTCTATCATCTCTTTCGTCCTCTTCCTCTCAACCCCCAAGCCCATTCTCTCCTCGCCGCCTTCTCTCTCATCTCTCTCGTCCTCTTCCTCTCAACCCTCAAACCTAAAATACCAATCCTCCACCCCCCAGCCCAAAAAAAAGGTTCTCGTCGCCGACCTCCCTTGATTCCTTGACTACGGCCTAACCCCCGATGCTGCTCTCCAATCAATTTCGAACACTGTACTCTTCCAGCCCTCAACAAAAATTGAACCTTTGCTTAATCTTAGGTATGTCATTATACTTCAATTTGATGATTTATGGAGTAAGAATTGGTAAATAAATTTATTCATTTATCTTAATCAATTTTCTTTTCTTGGTAAATAAAACTAAAATCTTACTTCAATTTTCATTTATCTTAATCAATAAAACTTTTATTTTACATGAGATTTATTCATTTATCTTAATCAATTTTCTTTTCTTGGTAAATAAAACTAAAATCTCGTGTAAACATTGGAAACTTAAGTTGACGATATCGAGGTTGAGGGCAAGGTCGAAGAGGAGCAAGCGAATTGGAGACTAAAGTTGACGATATCGATGTTGAGGGCAAGGTTGAAAAGGAGCAAGCGAAGGGTACAGTACGTCAAAGAAATCAAAATCGATTAAAACAAATGAATAAATCTTATATAAAATAAAAGCTTTTTGTTCTCTTGAGTATTCAATGTTTACTTATCTTAGTTATTTAATTGAAGGCACAAAGAATAACGAAGTTATATCTGATATTAGTTTAGGTTGAAGGCATAAAGAATATTTTATTTAAGAAAGGTATTGTTACCTTAGTTCAGACTACTAGCCATCACCTACTCACACACACACACACACACCTAATTTTCATCTACAACTCTCTGTTCATTTTCTCGTTGTCCACTGCAACCATCTGCGCAAATTATGCACATAGTAGCAATGGAGACATGAACAAAACTAATTGAGATCTTATTTGGATGTAAATTTGTTCAAGTTTGCACATAGTGGATGCTTTTGTTGTAAGCAAGTCAAAGAATGGGATTTGAACCCAATTTGATGGCCAAAGATAAGGATGAGAATCCAATTTTTCAAGAAACTCTGACCAACCCATCTGGCAACAGTAAAGGTTCAATGTTTACTCCAAAAATCATCAAATTAAAGCATAAAGACATACCTAAGAATAAGCAAATGACTAAATTGTGCTGAGAATTGGATGGGTACAACCAATGTTCTAAACATGTTTTCATTACGCTGGCAGTCCGAGAACGCATAATGCATAATCGATTTAAGCGGCAATTAAACAGATTACGCGGGATTAAGCGGAAATAATATTATTTTAATATATATTAATATAATAGTACTTAAAATATATATATTGAATCCTATAAAATCCTAAAATCACAATTTTCCTTCTTAACAAGTTTTTCATAATTCTACCCAATATCATTAGATCCCGGTGGCTTCGGGGGAATCTGGCTATCATTGTCAGTGGATGCATTTGATCATTCACAACTACTTGAATTGGATGCCATAAACGATGACATATACAGCTAACCAATGAGCTTAGAGGAATCCTATATAAACAGAATAAACAAATTCAAATATTCAATATATTCAATCTGATTTAGACTTTAGAGTGACCACAATCTAAGAACACCTACTTGACGATAAATGAAGCACAATATCATTTCAGAGAATTGAAGATTTTCTCCCAAAAAACTTTAAACAAAAACGAAAAAATAAAGATCAATAGATCATAAGCAAAGATGAGAGATAATACCCTTGAAGTGGAGCTGGTCCTCAGGGACTTTATCTAATCGGATCGGACAAAGAACAGAGAAAACGCCTATTGATTTTCCCAAAAAAAACTTCGGATCAAAATACTTAAATAGAAATTGAAAAAGAAAGAAATTGAAGAATGCCTGACCAGAGAGAAGTAGAGTTCGGTGACTGAACAAGGAGGAGCCGAGTGTCAACACGAGATTCTTGGAACCAAATGACAATCTACCTTTATATATTTTGTGCGATCATGAAACACGAGATTCTTGTCAATATAGATGGTAGACTGATTATCACAATACATGTGCATGGAATACTTTTGCTCAAAGCCAAACTAAGTTAGCAAGTTCCCCAGCCATAGCAGTTCACATGTAGTATAGGTCATAGCTCAATACTCAGTCTCAACACTTGATCGAGACACTATGTCTTGCTTCTTGCTTCTCTAAGTTGTCTTTGATATTTAATGAATATTAATTACTTGGATGTCTATCCTAAACAAGGTTTTAAATATCGGATCTCGGTTGCGTATCAGATAAGGATTTTTCATATCGAATATCGGGTGATATCTCGGAGATACGAGCACATATCAGATGTTCATATTGGACACTATATATAATGAAAATATTGATATATTAAAGGTGATTATAGT
>JAUTWN010000016.1:0-21310 GCA_033043275.1 Ruscus hypophyllum | reverse complement strand
GGGAGAGGTTTGGATTAGTTTACTCGTATGTAATTAGAGGTAATTAGTAATTGGCTCGACCGAAGGGAGAGGAGCTTTAGGCCTATTGAAAGTTATTTTAGAAATTCCATTAAAAGCCGTTCGAAAAGAAGTGGATTCGCTTGCCCCAAATGGCCGTTCAACCTCCTTCCAATATTGGATTCCTGGTTCGCTATTGGCTCTCCCTTCCTATCAATCGAACTAGAAAGCCCCTACTTTCATACCCGCAAGCGCCTTTATTCTCGGAAGAACAAACCGCTACTAGCCTTGTATTGTAGCATTCCGCTTTTGTTCCGCCGGTAGTGCAGGGGAAGAAGGACTTCTCTTTCTCGCTTTCGACGTTCCTCTTTCGGGACTCCCCCATCTGCCTTTTGCCTCGGTCCAACTGCATAACAAGGCGGTCGCACAGCTGGCATAATAGGTTCTACCTTCTTCCCATCTAGTGGTGCCACACCGGCATACGATTTCCGGGAAGAACTCTCACCAGATGCTGTTGGCGAGTCGGAGGTGTAAACACCTATTCCTGGGACACATCTTTTACCATCCGGGGCCGAGATGCGATTTGCTCATTAATAATATAACTTAACTATCGAAAAGGGTTGCTAAAGCATTTGTGATCACTTCTGCTTAATTAAAGGACTTCCGTAGACAGTGCTATAATTTAATTAAATATTAAGGGTGTACAAAGTGACGATCTCCTATCTTATGTTCTACGTCCCCTTTCCGTATTGGTCCTATCCCGTACTCTATTTATCGGAGTATATCTTTTCTTAGTCGAGTCAATAGATCAATTGCTTTGTCGGAACAAATATACCTAAAGCGCCTTGCTTGCGCATCTTCTCGTGGGGAAAGTCATTCACCTGGCCGAGTAAGCTTGTAATATTAAAGGTGCTTGCGTAATTGGCTCGACGTCAAGGAGAGGCGCTTTAGGTCAGGCTATCGCAAGGCTGGAAGCCGGTTTCAAGTAAGCAGAGGTTCGGGGGTGGTCGTAAAGAAAGATAACAAGGCGTTTACGGCTCGCCCGGAAAGCTTACCTCGCCTGTCCTGACTTTTGGGCTGGACTGCGAACCTCTGCTTTGACTTTTTCTTTTCCGCTCTCCGCTTGCATTAAAATAAACCAAGACCGCGAGGAGACCTCTTTATATGGCCTAAGACTTCATATCAACAATTACCCTTTAAGCTTTTTAAGCCATTTGCGCATTAAGGGGAGTGGAGCCGATGGGATTTATCGAATGGTAATGAAGCTTGCCATTCTGTCTATTTGGCGGAAGCCGACTCTGGGCGTTCAACGCGTTGTTTCCAATCATACTTTTCTTTTTTCCCCTACTGATAAGGTTCCCCTTACTCCAAAGAATGGAGTCCCTGTCTTGAATGTTTTCTAGTGAGTGCGCATTAGCCACCGTGACTTTCAAGCTTCATCAATCGCCGCGAACAATCGCTTTAAAGCAGGCGGACCAGTATCTCGACTGGCCAGTATAGCAGATTAGGATTCCACCACCCTTATCTGCACCTCTATCCAGAAGGCAAAAGCCCCCTTGCTTGCAGGTCAGGAAAAGACTTTCACCTCACCATCTCACTCTGAATCCGCAGAAGAGTATACCATATCGAACGAAGAAAAAGCAGATAGAAGAAAGATAATAAAAGAAATAACAATAACCAAGGGTGATGAAGGGGGTATAGGGTGAATAGGTTTGTTTCGAATTCGAATAGGGCAAGGTACGTTTTCCCAAATGTTGATGGCTTGGAGTTCCCTATCTTTGAAGAAAAGGATAGGTATGGGGATTTTTTATATAGAGAAGAGAGGACCTACCTAGGGTAGGTGCCCGAACACGATTTCTATCTTTCTACCGGCTTTTGGAATTTCATTCAAAGAACCAAGAACTGATAGAATTGTTGATGTCACCGCACCGAGAAAGAAGAGTGGAATTAATGATTTGAAAAAGAGGGCTAGGTCTAGCCAAGGATTGAGTCCTTTTCTTTTGGATCTGCTACTCGACCCGTATTCTGTTACAGGTTTGCCTAGCGCTTCCATCGAAAGCTTATACCTGTTGACTTTGAAGCCAATTGCCATCCTCCCGCATCCCGTTCTTCGATTTCTGATTCATATGCATCTCAAGACTGACCAAGCAAGGGTTAACGTTGTGTAGTCGGGAATAGAGTTGCCGGTAACCTTTGGCTAATAGCTAGCCTAAGACAAGAGGCAATAAAGCAGAGCTAGCGAAGGGGGACCAAAAGCAGGAGCTTTTTAAGCGCGCTCTGAAACAAAGGAGGCAGATTCGTGAATGAAGTTTGATCGTCGGAACAAGGGCAGTGGTTGGGTCTAGGATAAAATGGAAGGAAAGTGGCTTGGGAATGCGTAAGCCTGGCTCGACTGTTAAGGAGAGGAATGAAAATAGGTTTTTCTATTGTTTCTCTTTCTGTTACGCTTCCGAAGAAATTGCTTACATTCGCTATCTAATTTCGTAATGTAAATCGTACAGCTGATGAGAGTGAAGCCGGGGCGGTCCCACTGGACAGAAGAATCTCGGTTTGCCAGGTTTTGACCTGCCCATCTAAGAGTTTGCTTTTCACTTTTAACACAGGTTAAGTTGGCACCGCAAACCAAACAGTACAAGATAGAGGACTGCCCTTCCTCTCCTTTACCGATGCTCTTATTGTCATGCGGGTGTTTAAATGAGGTCAAGGAAGATGATCCCTAGGTAACACATAAAGAAAGTAGAACGAGATGATCTATCTATGCGAGGTTCAAAATCCATAGGAAAAGGACTACCAACAGAAGAAGGAAGGTGGGTGGGAATAATCAATCAATAGAATCAGTGGAGGGGATAGAAGTAGACGGACAGAGACGAGTCCAAGATGGAAGGCTCTAATCAAGAGTTTTTTGTGTGCCAGTTGTGGGTTCGGGACCAGAAGAGCTCCTCTCTTGCTTTCGATTTCGATGTCTAAGAAGAGAGGGCTTCCCGGAAGTATTCATAGGATAGCCGCCCTCTTTCACACCCTTAGCTTCCCTTCTAAACGAAAGTCCGAAAGAGATTCTCTAGTCGCAGACCAGACCCCCATAAAATAGGCTTTCACTCCACCGCCTCTCCTTTGGGCGTGGGACATGGTAGTCGGCTTTATCTGAAGGATCTTGTAGCTCCTGCTGAGATATCTTCTTCCTTCTGGGTTTAAGCTTCTGTCTACCGAAGGATATCATATTGATCTCTGGTAAGTCATCTCCTTTCTTCAACTGCACACGAACCTTAGTCCCTGGAGGGGTGATAAGTCGTGTTAATCCTCTTCTGCCCAGTTTCCTCTGCTTCTTGAGGTGTTGTTCAGCATAGCCATGGTAATCCTGCTCATCTCCTCCCAGCGTAAGCCTTTCGACCATCAAAGGGAGGGTCAATTCCTGCTTTCCAGCTGGTGTCCTAGGATCTGATTCCGGAGTATCCGACCACGAGGGCTTCGGCATTACGAACGAAGTGGTCGGGGGTGAAGGCTTGCTCTTGGAGTATAAGACGTAGTAATCAAACTTTCCTGAGGGCTCCCCAAGTAGATCAACCTCTAGGTCACCTGCCTCATACCTCTCTTGCAATTCTTGCTGGGATGTTTTCTTTCTTCTGGACTTTTGCCTTCTTCTGCTTTCTTTTTGGTTCTTCCTCTCCCTATCGGTCGAGCCAATTACTAAAGCTCCTCTGTTAATCTGACCCAAACACAGTCGTCACAATCGCAGATGTCCCACCAGCACCAGATGTGGCCTGATTCATCTTTAGTCTGTCGGAGAGGGGTGCCATTCAAGTAATAGGCAACAATAGGAAACTCCCAGTCAGGTTATTAGCCTTACGAGTCTTCCTTTCTCGAATTGAGGCACCGAAGGTGTCGGTGAATGTACTGATAGGTAAACAGGGGAACCCTCGAGACGGTATGCAATAACAGGAAACTCTAAATCGGCGGCAGGCCGAAGTAAACCCTTTTCAATCCGTGGAGTGACAGTAGCAGTACCAAGCCAGTCTAACTGCTGCAGGGGATCTTCTGAGGAACTTTCACCATTTGGTGTATCGTCAGTAACGGTGTTGTACTCCTCTTCAGTCTCAACTGATTTCTTTATCATCCGCAAGATAGTCAGCATCCGAGGAAGTCTTTAGCTTTACTTACTTCTGGTAGGTCCTCTTCAAATCGTACACGGACCCTGGCCCCGGGCCTCGTGATGAGCTGGGAAGGGTCGAACCCTCTTTCCGGACGACTAATGGGACTAACATACGGACTCAAGAGGTCCTGGTCGATGAGGTCCTGAATCTTATGTTTAAGGTCATAGCAATCATAAGTCCAATGTCTCCTTCCTTGCATATGGTATGAACATCGAGCATTCGGATCATACCATGTCGGTAATGGACTTGGCGGAGCCTTAGGTGGCACTGGAGTAATGAGTCCTGCTGAGATCCAATCTGGAAGCAACTGTGACTGTAGGAAAGGTAAAGGGGCTAACTTTCTCGGTCCTCTTATCCTAACGATGGGACGAGCTTGAGATGGCATTGCTGCTTAATAAAAATTACCTTCTGTGGATGCGACCTTGTTTCCTGCTGACTTTGTTGGATTTCCGCGAGCTATCATGGCAATTTCTGGCAGCACCCTGTCTGTTTCAAACCATACACGCACTTTGGTTCCTGGACGTGTAATGGGGTCAAACCCTCGTTCCGGAAGACTGATTGCATTACTGGACGGACCTGCACCTTTTTTAATCCGGAAGCAGATTCTGCATAACGTTCGGCTTCTCTTCTTGTGATTCAAACTTCAACAGTTCTTTGTCCAAGAGATCCTGCACTTTATGTCTTAGATTCACGCATTGATCCTTTACCAATCATACAACTCAGAGTGGAAGAGGAAGGAATGGGGGCTTAAACCGGCCCATTTGCTCTCATTGTGGGAAGCCAAATCATACCGTGGATCGATGTTGGGAACTTAACGGCAAACCAGATGATCTTCCCGGAAAGGCAAAGTGACTTAAGCCCGCATACGCAGCTGTAGAAAAGCCAACGCTTCGCGCCTGAGGTTTTTGATAAGAAGCAAGCATCGTCTACTTTATCAAAAGTGCCGAACGAGATTCTCGAAGAATTCACTCAATTCTACCTTAGCAAAAGATCAAGATCCGATGTCTCTTCTTCTCAAGAGACCCACTCTGCCAATGCCGCAGGTATCTTCACACCTAAGTCAAGTAAGAACCTCCCTTAGGTTGTTGACTCGGGAGCTTCGAACCGCCGGGTCAACTGACGACTTCTCTTATCTTTCAAACGATGTCGGTAATGTTTCAATTGCCCTTGCTAATGGTTCAACTCTTCCTATTCAAGGAACAGGAACAGTCTCACTTCCTCCTCTTTCATGTGGTCAAGTTATGGGGAGTACAGCTAACAGGGACACCGACATGGTCTTGGACTGCAATAAATGGGAGCGGGAAGCGGGACCACTTAATAGGTCCCTCATTTCCTAGGTGCGGGACCGCGTCATAGGTCCCTCATTTCCTAGGAGTGAGTAAGATAGACCTCTTATACACGTCAATAGGGACCGCGTCATAGGGACCGCATTACCGCTAGGAGATAGTCACCTCTTTCACACTTAAGAGGGACCGCGTCATAGGGACCGCATTCCGCGTCAAGGTACCGCTTTTCCTAGGAGTGAGTAACGCAAGCGCCTCTTTTACACGACATAGGGACCGCGTCAGCGGAACCGCTTTTCCGCTGCTCATGAGTTCCATTCCAGCCCCGAGACGGACAACGGAGCGGGGAGGACTCGGCATAGTGACCAGTCGACCTGCCCTGCCGGTTCAGCTATCATATTCAATCAAAAGGGCTCCGTCACTCAATAGAGACGTTCGAAGGAGTCTCCCCAGGGGCCGCCCTGGAGCCCACCTCCCCATTGCATCCGGGCAAATCATACCATACTGCTCATTGATTGACTAGCGCACTCCCCCGTCCCTTTTCCTATCCACAGCAGATTCCGCGTGGAGACAAAGATTTGCGGGAGAGATACCGAGCCTCGTTAGATTCCGTGGTAATTTCCACCATACATAGGATTGACCGGATTCGTCACGGATTTAAACCTTCGGGTATTTAGTTCAACAATTCGGCAGATGATGCGACGCAGAAGATTTAGCCTCGTGCGGGATGAAGTAAAAGCACTTAACAATAGCACAGCATTGATCAGCCCCTGTCCGTTTGAATTGTAAAACAAACAAAAAGTAAAAGGGCAGTAGTTTGATTACTTCCGTCAACAGATGAGTATGAACTTTATGCATAGCTTCATATAATGGATTGCATTCGTATTTCATTCTTTTTTTCTTGCCTTAACTTTGCTTTTCTTTGCAATACAGAACCGAAGACGAAGGCGAAGGAAGCTCCAGCGGACCCCAAGGATAAGGAGAAAGGAAAAGCAGCCGAGCAACCGGTCGAATCGATTTCGTCCGACAAAGAAATGATCTCCGCACTTCGTCATGGGATGAGGGGCAACTAGAATCCCGACGCTCCTCCTTCTCCTCCCGAGGTCACTTCCGGCTTACATAGGGCTGCTGTCATCCCTCCTTTGGCAGCGATCCTTTAAATTTCACTACCAGTCCAAGCTGAAGAAGTTCAAGAATAGGTCCTCCCCCTTTACGCAATATGGGCCGAGGCACCGATCATGTCAAAGCCTCCTGCCGAGCAAATTACTGAAGTTGGTTTTGAGTCGGCTGGTGATCCAGAAAAGGCTGCTGAACAGAGTTTAGAAGGAACACAGCCTACCGAATGTGTTCTGGAGTCCGCGGAAGTGGAATAGACGGCTCAGTCGCAGCCGAACCGACCGAGATCACAGGGAGCGATCCCCACAGCCGCTAAAGGTAGCTGGAGCCGGGTTTTTTCCAGGTTCTTTCTTCCCTACTTCCGCTGCCAAAGCTTTACTAGATAGGGGGGGTGAGAGAGAGAAAGTCCTCTTTCTCACTCGACTTGCGCGAGTCACTGCCACTCTGTGCGCCATAAACACCACCCCCAATTTATACCGCATTCATCTTTCAGCAAAGTTGCATTGTGTTTTTTTGCATTTGTGTTGGGGAACGTAAAGAGATTTAGTAGGTAATAAGTATAACCATAAGTGCAATGGAACAAGTTTCGATTGAGTTAATGATCAGTGGCTTGCTTGCTTGCCTCCCTTAAACAAAGGCACATCACTTAGACTGCTAAAAACTGATGCAAGCAAAGTTCCTCAGTACCTATGGGCCGAAGCGTTTAATAAAGCAGTTAATATTAATTACTGATTGCCATCGTCGACTATTGCTGGTGACTCCCCTCATCAAAAGCTTTTTCAAAAGATTCCAGACTATTCCTATTTCAAAGCCTTTGGATGTCTCTGTTTTCCTCATATTGATGCTTCACAAAGAAACAAGTTTTCTCAAAAGAAAATCGTTGGAGTGTATCTTTGTTGGATATAGTGAAGAACATAAACATAAAGGGCGGTTTTGATCGGTTTGCTGAAAGTCGATTTTTCGGATTCGGCTCCCGAATCTTGAGCTGCAGCAGCTGAAAGCCATTCATTAATTTCAGCCGTTGCAGCAGTCCATGTCCTCCACACCTCAGCCCCAACCACTTACAACATAGGGGGCTCTACAGCGGTCCTCCACGTCACAGCCCATTCTCAGACTGACAGCCTCTACGAGAAGCAAGTGAATGCCGGTATCCAATCAATTGTCTGAAGCTCCTGAGTCTCAGGGCCCATTATCTCCTTCTCCAAATCTCAGAAAATCCACACTCCTATTGATCGATTTATCTCCTATGGTTCCTACTCTCTTGACTTGAGCACAAGTCTTTCAGAAATCTAAAAAATCATGGAACCGGACTCTTATCTTACGAGAAAGCCAAATTGGAAAGGAGCTATGTTAGAAAAAAAAGGGATGCTCTTCAAAAGAATGAAACCTGGGATCTTGTCTTTCCACCACCTGACAAAAACATTGTTGGGTCAAGGTGGGCTTACAAGATCAAATACAAGTAAGATGGTTTTTTTATATAGAGGTACAAACGGCTTGTAGCAAATTTTATAATTAGTAAGAAAGCTCGCCTGGTTGCTCAAGGCTATGAAAAAGAGTATGGTCCATATTATGCCGAGACGTCACGTTCAGTCCAGTTGCTCAAAATGGTACCATTCGCACCCGCTTACATTCAGCACTGGCCCAACTCTCATCCCAGTTAGACGTCAAGAACGCTTTCCTTCACGGAGATCTCAAAGAAGAGGTCGAGGCCAACCTCCCGGTTATGAAGACTCTATTCATCCAGACTATTTGTGTAAGCTTTCAAAGGCTCTCTATGGACTCAACTCAAATAGGCTTTGATAAATGCAGCCCAGCACTACTAACATTAGATAGTAGTTCAGCTGGATCACACCTTATTTGTTTGTCAAGCGCTTCAGGTATATCCATCCTTTCTCTTTTGTGACAACAAGAGTGCTATCAAAATAGCACACAATGATGTGTTTCATGAGCGAACAAAACATATAGAAATAGCCTGACTCACTTAGGGCACTTCGTTCGCCATCACTTTCTACAGGGCGTAGCTGCCATACATTTCCTCAGAGCTTCAGATCGCGGATCTTCTTACGAAATCCCACACCACTGTGCGATTCCGATACTTAGTATCTAAACTTCAGATGTTATCCTTTGAGGCATCTTGAGTTTGAGGGGGGGGTGTTAAGCATATGGATTCTGTATCTTCTGTATATAGTAAGTAGGTCTTGCTATATATAGCACTTTCCTTTTTTTGATGCTTTTTCACATGTATATTATAGGGCTGCTACGCCCTCAGTGAAATACATAGATTTTCACCCATTCAGAATAATAACATTAAAAAATGGTTAGTAAGTAATCGAGGAATTAACTAAAACTACATTTGACTGACTATACTGCTCTTTGTCCCCCGCCGGGTGAGCCTAATCTTAAAAATCACTCTAAAGGAAAGGAGGATACACGTCTTGGAGTGAAGGACAGAGCACAAAAAGCTTTTTTTCTGGAAAAAAGTAAGCGGGGTGCTTTATCTCTTCCCTCCCGGTGTCCCCATTAGTTGATATACGGAATTGGAAAGGAATTCCAGATCATTCAGATTTCAGGCGGGAAATGGATGGGGGAAGAAAGAGTCCGGTTTCAAAGGCTCGATCAACTTTGTAATCATGGATCATCAACAAATCCCTAAATGCTTCTTTATACTGTCGCCACGGAAAAGGTTCAGGTAGGGAGAACTCTTAGATTCTAACGTTTTAGAGAAGTTTTTATGAAAATCCATCTCCACCTATGTTGTGCCCTTCCTCCCAAAGCATTCCGGCATCTGTTATTCCTGGTCTCACCCTGTGAAGCAAAGTCGGACAAGAGGGAGAAAGACATGGAATTGATAGGGAACCGTAGCCAAGTGGCTAAGGCATGAGTCTGCAAAACTTCTATTCGTCGGTTCGAATCCGACCGGTTCCTACAGCGCCGCGCCATTCCACCCATCATTTTTGACATGGTTAGTGGATAGAACGGGGGCCTCCGCTTGCTCCTTCGTACTAGTGGCTTAGCTGCCTTAGTTTCCCTTCCTTACCGTATTCCTTTCCTTATTAGCAGTCTTATTCTTTATGTCTCTAGTTTCTTTTCTCTTTCGCTACGCGCCTTGCTTCGGCCTTAGGTCTTACAGCTATGGTACTATAGACAGATCGCGTTAGTCTTCTTCTTTCTTCGCCTTTGGCTTTCGTCCTTCGTCCTCTTTACACTTAGTTGCTTCAGCCTTCGTCTTTCGGCTTTAGGACTCACTCAGTCTTCTTTAAAAAAGCGGTCTTCAGTGAGTGACTCTTTCCGTCTTTAGTTTAGGTTCATTACGGCAGTTGTTAGTTTCGTCTCTTTATCAGTTAATTCGGTATCGTTTATAAATTGCGCATATTAAGGGTAGTCCTTCCCCCAGGTGCGCCTAAAGTCTTATGATGATCCCTTTCAAAGCCGGGCATCAGGCTCGACTAAAAAATCCATGCTAGAGACTGATCCTAGTAACCATCCCCGAAATCCAGAGAGGTGTTCTTGAAGACATGGCGGGCTCCAAGCTTACACCCTTCTCTGCTACCAAATCATAGATCTTCCAGAGAAGATCAAAGCGAATGAGCTCACTCGATTCGCGTCTGATCCTCCATAATTTATCATAGACTGATGCAGAAAAGAAGTCACTTAAGGAAAGATCCGGTGAATTCGCGACACTCCAGTACCAATGGACGTACCGAAGCCAATCCTTCATCCAGTTCCTGAGCAAAGACCACTCAAGGAAGTCCCGGACTCTTTCTGTTGGAAATAATTCATCAGGAGCCACCCGAAGGTTTCATCTCTTTAAGAAGGAAGGAGATAATGAAACCTCGAAGATAAGGAAGCGAAAGCTCACTCTGCCAAGCCACAATTCGAATGGATAATCATTGTGACCCCGAGGCTTGGTGTACATAGCAAGAACCCACTCAAAGTGACGAGATCTTGTATGACTGAGTTTGGCAAGGACCCTATAACCTCCACCACCTATCCTTACTAAGGTAGAGAACCTTCGTAATGAATGGATATTTTTTACATATAGCCATCAGACCATATGGATGATGGTAAGCAAGCAAACAACAAGCAGACATGGCAGATAAATCCACGCGTCCACCCTTGACGCAAAAGCGCTTAGCAAACTCAAATGCACCAGTGTCAGAAATCAGAGATTTTTGAGTTGAAATTTGAATTCAGACACTGAAAATAAACTGAAGCAACTTGCGCATCAGCGATGACAACATCATCACCGAGCACATTGATTGGGACACATCAACTAAAGTGGCTTTTGAACGAGACCTACCGGCTTAGGGGCAGTTGCTACTAAAATGGGTGTACCCGGAACGGGGTTCCGATCTCTAAACGGATCCGCTATAGCTGCTACTCGATCTCGATCAAAGGGCTCTGGATCTGTCTCTACATCTTGAATATCTGTAAATGGAACTCAATATCGATCTGAAACTGGAAGGGGTGCTCCATAGCTTCAACTGATACTGCTTCTAGCCAACATCGGCTATGGATCACGCCCATCATCATAAGGGCATCTCGGTATGGGGTTTGATCATCGGCCCTGGTGATGGCTCCTCTTACTAGTCAAGGGAACTGGAAGGGATGCTATTGGTGCTATCGGTACTGCTCTTGTTATCATCGGCAGATATTACTCTTTTTCTATTAGCGGGCGTCTTTCTCTACTGCTATTGGTATCAGCTTCTGGATATGCTTCTGCTTCTACTGATGCTTATGGATTACTTGCTGGATCGAACCCAAAAACGGATAGGTTTGATCGGCCTGGCCTCGGGTGGTGGATCGAATGAGCACTCAACTGCGTCATCACGGCAGCGATGGATGTCCAACCTTTCTATCTCTTCCTTCTCAATAAAGGCGGGGATGGACTCTGAAAAAGTCCTCCGATCGGTTCCGACAGTCTTTTCTTCACCTTCTCTTCTTGGCATGATCCAGGCGTTCAAGCTAGCAGATCAAATCATGGGTTCTCATCCCGGAGAGGCAAGTTAGTCGGTTGGTTGAAATGCGGCCGGGTGGACTAAAGTAAAGTGGGAGGTGGCATCGTCTAACGTATAATAGGAGCACGCTTGCTTTTATTGTTTCACTCTGCTTATTAGTTGAGACACTGCTGCGTCTGCGTGTTCTCATCTAAGAAAGATGTACAGTGCTCGCGGAGCGCACTTGCGAAGGACCAACGACGAGCTATATAGAGGATAAGAGAAGGAATCCCTTATATATGAAAAAAAACAAAAATAAATAAAGAAGGGATTCTTGTTTCCAAGCTGAACCGTCTATCTCCAGTATGAGAAAGAAGACGAGGGCTGCTAGCAGATGGAGATGGGCAAGTTAACACCGTGGGTAGGCTTGCCTTTCACTCGCTCTGGCACATTTTGGCGGAACGTCATAGTAGAATCGTCGGAAGAGAAATGTTTTCAAAAAGAGAAATGAAAAAAGAGGCTAGTAATAGGCTCGACCGTGCCGGGAGAGGAAATTAACCATTGGCTCGACTTCAAGGAGAGGCTATTTAGGTAAGGAGAGTAAAAACCTCTTTCTCAACAGAGAAAACAAATGAGTTTGATCGATTTGTGTAACCTTGGTGAAGAGAGAGCGCCGGAACGTCGACTATCGAAGGAACAGTTTGATTCTCTAAGCAAGCAGGTTTTGGTATTGGATTCCTCCTTCCTGACTTCAGATTCAAATCTTAAAAAAAGCCCGAGAAAGAAGAATTGGACTACAACTACCGGAAAGCAAAAAAGACTTTATACGACGAGACCAAGAATATTGGCACCCGTAACTGAACTAGCGACAAGATTCATTTCCCTAAGACACTTGAGCTGAACGTCTTTCCGACTTTCACTAGCTCTATAGCTCAACTATGAACTCAGAACTATGAGCTACAAACTCGCCTACCTATCTTGTCTTGACGAACTGCTCTCTTGCTTCTTTCTTGTGTCACTCCTATGAATCCTAAACCTGGGAGAGGCAAAGAACGTCCCTACGTACCTACCGCTGGTACTACGGTCCTTTTTATTAGCGAGCTCCGAGCTTAAGCGGGACCTCTTTTCCGCTTCCTGTCCTCTGATTGTGATTGAAGGACTTAACGTTTGTTTTGTCTCCCCGAATAGTGGATACTCCCATTCAAAAAGGATTTTTGGGTGGAAAGGGTTTCAAACTCTTTCTTCTTTTCATCCGAGTCAGCTGACAATATCCCCCTTATCCTGGACCGGAAAAGCACCAACTAGCTTCGGGTTCAGAAGTTCGAGCAAGTGTTGCCGAAAGGTTTCGTGAATCATAAGAATCGAGTCGTCCAGCGAAGACTGGTTCGGAGTATAAAGTGTAGGTTGCCAATCGTCTCTCTCGGTCTTCAGCTAGCAGAGCAGCTCACAAAGGCTTTGTCTTCCTTTCTGTCTAGGTGAAAAGAATACAGTTGCTTATCAAATCCATTTCTTCCCGTTCAGCGTTTTGGATAGTTTACAAATAAAAATTTTGCATACCCCGGATCAAAAAATGAATGGTTCGAAGTCAAAAGCAGGTCTATAACGCCTGACCACAGCAGGCATCATCATCAGGAGCAGCAGTATCATCTCTCGGTCTCTTCCCCGGGCGGGAACAAGGTCCAGCATCAATGACGGCATCATCAACATCAGCAACGCGACGTACACCCTCATCTACCTGAGGCTGCGTCTCGGGAAGCACCACTGGAGTAACCGGACCGGTACCATCATGGTAGCAGCAGTAGCAGCTCGGCCTGATCCAGGAGGAAGCATCAAGGGACCCGAGGAATCACTGACCTCTCCTCGACTCTCTCTCGATCAGCCGCTTTATTTAGTTATTCACTAGAGCAATTATGCATCGAGTTGTGTCTGCAATAAGGCGCTGGCTACGCCCTCGTTAAAAATAAGTAAGTTCAAAAGCGGTTAACGGTGACATCAATGCACAGGGGGACCTATGACACATAAGGTAAGGGAGACAAAGGATTTATAGGCCTTGGAACTAAACGAAAGACTTTCCAAAGTAAACAAAAGACTTTCCAAAGTAAACGCTTAACAGCGCCTTTGGAAAGTGTATGATCGTGTGGCTGCGAGAGGTGTTCACTATCAACCACCCGTCTCCGTTGATCACCTTCCCAATTTGAAGGGGTGTATCCTTGTAGGAATCACCGGACATGACGGGTTGATGTGTCCAGAAGGGACTTCAGTGATCTTTTGGATAAGGTAGGGGGCAAGCTTACGGGGTGGAGCTCGATGAACCTCTCCAAAGCCGGCAGAAGCACGCTGATTATGTCGGTTGTTATGGCTACACCCATCGTAGCCATGTCCTACTGTGGTGTGACGGCTGCGGTGCTGGACTCCATCGAAAAGATGTATAGGGATTTCCTTTGGGGTGACACTGCTGAGCATAGGAGACTGCACCTAGTCTCGTGGGAGAAGATCTGCAAACGGAAAGAGGAGGGTGGGCTGGGTTTTCGTTGCCTCAAGCCTTGGCGCACGTATTTGTTGGCGAGGAACCTGGGCAGAGCACTGTCCCAACCCTCGTCTATCTGGGCGCAAGTTGTTCGAGCAAAGTATTCCCTCAATGAGGACCGTCGTCATGTCTGAGGGCTCTCGGGTACAAGTGTGTGAATTATCACCTATATGGAAAAGGTTGAAGGATTGCCTATGCTGGGTCTCGAACAAGAGGAAATCCCAGGATAGAGGACTGCTCAACGGGGATGCCAAGAGCAACCATCAACGAGTGAGTTACTAGGATGAAAAGGAATTTCTCTGAACTATCAGATTCGGAATCGGAGAATAGTAAGAAGAGGAAGTAGCTCTAGTTATTAACAACGTCAGTCATTTAGGGAGAGGTTAGCGAGGAGGAGAGTTCAATGCTTAGTAAAGTACCCCAGTGTAGGCTTGCTTCGCATAGGCTACACAGGATGAGACTTGTTGACTGCTAGACGCGTCCCTCGTATTACATCGAGCCAATGGAGCATTTCCTCTCCCTTGAGGTCGAGACGTTACTAGCCTTGGTTTCACTGCTTTGAGCTTTCACATGGTCAATTGACTGTTTAAAAGAGGAGATGCGCGCCTTAGGGTAGGTAACTCAATAGGGAATTTTCTCTATTCTATCACCGGGTTAGGAGAAAGAGTTAGTTTAGTGTGGTTAAGCTGGGACACCAAGAATGGCTTAGTCTTTTGTTTCATCAGCTGTGATTTCCCGTGTTCAAAGAAGAGAAGCTCTTGTTCAACGTCCTCCTTTTTGTGGATCTTTGCCGTTGATTCTAGCAATGAAGAAAAAGTCCCTTCCGTGAAGCTGTTCACTCTGCTTTCCCTGGTTCCGGTTTACCTGTCGAAGGTGGTATGGCATTGGTGTGTATATAAAGAAAAAGAAGAAGATCGCGGCTCCTTTTAGGAAGGAATCTCTAGAGAGGAATCGAATCCCCTAGATTAGCCCTGGGGTGGATTGCTTTTAATATCCCTATTTTTTACCAGAAGATTCGGAATTACTGGTCAAAGCATCTTAGCATACGGCATCTCCGGGCTTAGCGTTTTAGCTTGGCAATAGGGTGGGACCCCCTTTCTTCAAGGGAGTCTGCCTTCACTGCCTTAGGTGAAGGAGGGGGAGCAGGTTTAGAATCCAGCAGCAATGGCAAAGGAGGAAGCAGCAAATCCTTCTCATGAATGAAGTGATAATCCTACCGCTTTTATTAACATAACCTTTACTAGTTATCTTTCAAATGAGAATAGGATAGACTGATTGACTAATTCTGTAACATAGGAAAAGGGGATGGTGACTTTTCCCTCCAATTCCGGTAATCGACGAACCGTGCTGGGAATACTGAAATTAGCACTCGTAAGGCCTCCGTAAGGCCGACGTAGAGGAGAGATCTTTGAACTCGTTCGAGATAGCCGGTAACGAAAAGATGTTCGAGATGCATTTTCATAGCTATGTTTCGTATATTTCTCTTTTCACAAGTACAGCAGAATGACGGTTCACTTTTTTAGGAGTGAAAAAGGGGCGTAGCGAAGATGAAATTTCTTTTGACTCTTTCGAGAAGGGAAGAAGAATATCACCAGTTGAGGCTCGACCGTTAGGGAGAGGCTCGACTAAAAGGAGAGGAGATTGATTTGACTCTGTCTCTTCCCCAAACCCCTACTGCTTGCCTAAGAGAGCTCTTTCTCATCGGATGAACTGCGCTTTCGAGACTTGCAGATGACCTTCTTCGATTCTATATCCTCATTCGTCCATCTAGGAGAGCAGAGACTTTCAACCTAGGACCGAAGTCAAGGACTTGACTGGACTGACCGCACTGATTGGATTGCTTTCCTATCCTTTTAGTCGAGCCTCGTATTACATCGAGCCGAGCGGAAATGCGGTACCGGTGACGCGGTCCCTCTTAAGTGTATAAGAGGTCCTGCGTACTATCTCCTAGGAAAAGAGGGACCTATAACGCGGTAATGCTGTCCCGCTGACTAGGTCCCTCTGTTGCATGAAATAGGGGTCCTGCTTACGCACTCCTCTCCCTAACGGTCGAGCAGATCTAAAGATCTCCTAGGAAAAGAGGTCCCTATGACGCTCTCAGCTCCCCGCTCTAAAGATCTCCTCTCCCTTGAGGTCGAGCCTCGTCTAAAAAGCAGAAGCAGGCATTATAGAATCCTACCAAGAACCGGAACTCCTTCTTTCAAACAGACGATTTGGGAACAGACAGGAGAGAGGCTTACCTTCTTTCTGGCTTTCATGAAGAAGCGAGCATGAATGAGCAGCCTGGCTTGCTTTATTGAATTACGGATCCGAACTTGCCTTTGAACGCTTAACAGCGCCTTCGAGACTCGCTTAACTTAAGTTGGTAAAGTAAAAACATCTCCAATCCGAGCTTTCAGTTGATGAATCGGTTAATGAACTTGTCTTGGTTGAGGAACTGGCCTTGGCACTTGCTTTCGAAAACTTCCCTTCCTGGTGGCTAGTCCCGTGCAAGAGGCCAAGCAAGTATATACACATAGCTACTAGGAGGTTTTGGATCAAGGATTGGATACACTAGAAGAGTTATGCATCTATTTATGCATTGATGCCTTTAGGCAGGAGGAGCGACTGGGCTTGGGCTCTCTCGATCCATAGCAACTGGGAGAGGGGATGGCGGAACGTCAAACCAGTACTTGTGCTTTATCTATAATTATGGCCGGTTTAAGAATTCCTTATAGAGATAGATCCCGAAGCGCGGTTAAGCTATCACGCTTAGTGACTTCAACAAACTGGCACCCTAGGGAAGAATCTTGGTCCAACCCGAAAGGAAAGCTACGTACCATAGATAGATATTAGTATTAGAGAGTGGAGGATAAGAAAGTACTGTTCGCTATTGGTAGTTACGATTGAAAGAAAACGGATTGGTAATAGCTTTTCAATGCCCTTTGTCTTTTGCAAAAGAAGAGCAGTCCGAACAAGTCAACATATTTATTGTTTAAAGACAAGTTTCCATGCTCTAATAACAGTGCAGAATATAAGGCCTTAGCGCTAGGGTTGTCTATCGCTAAAGTCAAGTATAAAAAAAAGTGAAAAGTGGTTGGTGACTCAAATTTGGTGGTTCGACAGAAGGTTACTGGGACACTCAACTAATAGGGACATTCGCAATGAAGGAGATTTCCCTAGCACCTTATCGGTCCCTTGTGCAGAAGCTGTGTGATTCAATTGATGTGGAGTTCACCCATGTCAACAGGTCTACCAATCGACATTAGATTCTTTGGCCACTCTAGCTTCAAAGATCAAATTAGCCGCTTATATACTTATATATATGAATATAAATCAATTATTTTTATATAAGTAGGTATTAATCACCCGGGCATTAGCTGCTTTGTTGAGAGTGTCTTTAATTGGCAGGTCGGGGGGCAGCTGGAGGTTGGGCAGACTTGGAAGGCTTGATCCTCAATCGCCTTCGGCATTCGCCTTTCGCCTTGGGCTTGAAGACAAGATACAAGAATAGTATACGACTACCTCAGGCAGTTGTTCTCGGGTAGCCAGCTTTAGCAGTTCGGCTTGAAGACAAGACTCTACGCGGTTGTCCAAATCTCCCTTTTGCAACTGGTCTCGGCTTGTAGCTCTTATTCCTGCAGTTAAGGCAGCTCGGCTTGTAGCTCTTATTCCTACTGCTGGGATTCCTGCAGTTAAGGCAGCTGGCTTTGGGAGCGGAACGTGCAAGCTACGGCTTCACTTTTCAGCTACTTCCTCGAACACTCGTGAAAGGGGCCAAGCTGCAATAGATGCGCCTGGGACCGTCTATACTTCAGAAGAGAAGAGGGAAAGATAGGACTAGCTAAGGCGCTCGCTACGCCCTCTTGACTCAAAGAAGATCGATCTTGTTGTTTTAGAGATCCTTTTTCTCCTTTCTCCTTTGATCAAAGGCGACAAGTCATGCGTTGAGTCTCAAGATGGGGTAAGGCTTTCTTTCGAGCGGAAGGACTAGTCCCTTTCTTTTGGCTGTACTAGTAGCTCTCTATATCTTCACTTCCAGTTGAAGCAGCATCTCTATGTTTTATTCGACCAGAAAGAATCCTAGTCTATCGAGGAAGTCATAATAGATATGCCCATTATCTGAATCTCATCGCCTAAATTTCCAAGGAGAAAGAAGCTAGTGAGCAAGTCCATATTCAGATATATAGTCATACGCATCAGAGTCTCAATCGCACTTTCCAAATCCTGTGGGCTACGATTGGATGAGTAGTGTGCACCATTGGATTACTAGACTATGACTGAGTCATAAATAACTCAATTATATAGACATATATATACATATATAATGCTAATTTCTCTTTGTAATGCTAATTATGGTAGTCAGTCAAGATTGATCTGTTAGACGAATAGTCAGCCATCAGCCTCGTGGCCAATCAATCGCCAGTTCATTTGTTGTTATTTACCGACCATAATCTAATAAATAGCAAATGGATTCCTCGTCTCAATGCCATGGTTTTCATAAGCATAAGGAGCCTGGCTTGGAACTCCCCTACCATGGGAATTGCATCCATGGGCCTTCATATCAAATTTCTGATATAAGGTAAGAAATTCAAATGCAATAACTTTTTTTTTCTAACGGGAATGCGGTCCCGGTGACTAGGTCCCTCTTAAGTGTATAATAGATTACTATTACTAACTCCTAGTCAAAGAGGGCCCTATGACGCTTTCCGCCCCCGCCGATATCAGAAATTGAATGAAATACAAATGGGCCCTCTTATGAGTTATGAGAAAACTTATTTGGAAAAAAGAAAATAAGAGGGACTTCGGAGCCATTCTCATTTCAAAAGCAAAAGCTCTCCTCTCCTTACAGTCGAGCGAACTAAACGTTCCCATCGCCCTCTACCGTATCGCATTCTTACACACTATTGTAGTTCTTTGCGGTTGGTTTAAGTGCATCTCTCTCAATAGGGGACGGACAACCATAATCAATCTCTCTCTTTTTTCAGCATGGATGCCTTATGCTTCGGGGGGATTTGACGCCGGGCCCTGGAAAGTTTTGGAATCAGATTTGATCTTCAATGCGCTTCCAAATACATTTGCCAATATGAGACGTAAATATGATGTATAGGGGCAGCCGGGTCTAAAATCCACTTTTCAGTCTCATTGCTTTTATAGTGAGTCGGTATAATATAAGAAGTCAATTATGGAATCTATCTTTAAGGCCAGCCCTATCTTTTCTTAAGAAAAATGCAATCAATCCAAATTTCATGAGATGGGAATTTGTACCAGAGACAGAAAGAAATGGCTTCTCTGCTTTAGAATTTTTGGCTATTAGGCTCTTTGAAGATCCAGGTAGACAACGATGAGTCATGGGGAGGCAGGCAAGGGGAAAAGGGATGTTTGCTTTGGTACCTGTCAATCATTTTGAATCCCGCTTTCATTGCATTAATAGAAAGAGGGGCGAAGGCAAGGTTTTTCTTCCAGGATCAGGGTTTTTCTTTCCAGCAAGAGATCACAAAGAAGAGGGGTGATCAGTCCCGCAAGCGCCTTCATCTTCTTATGAGTAGCCGCCGCAGGGGGTCGTCAGTCTTCATCGTCCACGAGCATTGGGCCAACAGTCAGTCTAGCTCTCGCTCTTGTCCAATTTCCTTATCCTTGAGGGGCAAGGTCGGAGTAGTAGGCAAATTCCATTTCTTTTGTTGCATGCGGACCCTAGGTAATGCGGTCCCTCTTACGCGGTCCCTATGACGTGTATCATAGGTCCATCTTACTCACTCCTAGGAAGAGAGGGACCTATGACTAGGTAATGCGGTCCCCATGACGCGGTCCCTCTTAATAGTATCATAGGTGCATCTTACGTTCTCCTAGGAAATGAGGGACCTATTAAGTGGTCCCTATCTCCGCTTACTAGGTCCCGCTTAAACGTATAATAGGTCCCTATGACTGTCTCCTAGGAAGAGCGGACCCTATGACGCTCGTCCCGCTTGTGAGACTGAAAAAAAGCTCGAAGCTAAATGAACTACTTGCTTACAGGATCCTTAAGGAACTGTGGACTTTTCTTTCAATCGCAAGCGCCTTTCTGTCGGGATTGAGTCATCTGATAGTTCTCTCTCCTCGGCAAAGTGGATAGGAAAGAGTGAAGCTTCAATTCCACTAGCTAAGAATAAGGAAAGTGACTTTGCTTATATTCATTTCTTAGGCCCCAAGCCGAGCGGGAGCGGTCTCGCTTACGCTTTCCGCTCTCTCTTAAGCTGACTTGAAAACTACTAAAGTGGTACACCCCTCAGAGATATAGGGACCACCATGCTCGTCCACTTTCTTGATAAACGACTCGATGCATTTTCTCTTCCTTGCCGCGGAGACTGAGACATATCAAAAAGATCTATTACTTACAGGAGATTGGGATCATCCTGTGGTTACCGGATGATGGGAATAACAAAGCAGAAATTTTGAAATGAGCACGAAATGTCAATAAATGAATTCTCTCATTATTCGTTATTTCCGGGTCTTTTCGTTGCATTCACTTACAACAAGAAACAACCACCAGCGTTTGGTGCAGCACCTGCATTTTGGTGCATTCTTCTTCCTTTCCTTGGTCTTTCGTTCCGTCATATTCCTAATAACTTATCCAATTACAACGTATTAACCGCTAATGCACCCTTCTTTTATCAAATCTCAGGGACATGGTCTAATCATGAGGGTAGTATTTTATCATGGTGTTGGATCCCAAGTTTTTATGGATTCCTTTTTTGTTACCGGGGTCGACCCCAAAGCCATAATGTCTCAAAACGAATAGGCTATAGAGAAACTTTTCTTTTTTCCTTTGTCTCGAACTTCGCGAAGAACTCCATTCTATCTCTCCAACAAAAAAGCGGGGCTGCGCCCCAGTTGTACACTCCCTTCGTTCTACGAACCCTTGTTGATTCTGAACTTCGTTCGCGAAGGAACCGGAGCTGGAGTTGTTGGAAAGCCGGGCCAGCCCTTTTTGATGCGCCGCTTTACCCTGGAAGGAAAATGAGCTTTGCTCTTCTGGGCACTGGGCGCTCCCGTGGTTCGCGAGAAGGAAAAAGGACTAATCTTTTGTTGCATCTAGCACGAGATGAAAAAGAGAGAGCGCCTAATGCTCTTGGCATTGCTTTGTTTTTCTCTCCTTTCCTATCAGCGAGTTCCGATCCTTTTGTTCGAAATTTCTTCGTTCGTACCGAACCGCTTGCAGAATCAAATCCTGTTCCACAAGATCCTATATCAGCTATACATCCTCCTCGCATTTATGCCGGAGACGTCGCCAGTGCTATGGGCTTTGGCTTATGTAGATCAAAAATGATGAATGGGATTGTGGCA